>JAUTXX010529403.1:0-11070 GCA_032273605.1 Panulirus laevicauda | reverse complement strand
TACATACGTCAGCATATACATACGTCAGCATATACATACGTACATGTGTATGTATATGTAAACATGTTTACATACGCACACAGGGGTAAAGATATGGTACATATATGTAAGGTCAAGAGAAGGGGCAACATGAGTGTAAAACTCTTTCCCCGTAACACATAAATAGTTATCACACACACACACACACACACACACACACACACACACACACACACACTGACCTCGTCCAATCCTCGGTGGGATAGGCCATGTGTCAGTATCATCCCTGTAGACATAACCAAAATCTTCAATAAACGGGTCGGTAACGGTAGAGGAGCTGACCATCTAAGTTGAAAATTAATGCAAAACTCATTTGACTCTGTCTCCTTCTGTAAATATCCTGGTGTCTCACTCCCATGTACGGCATCTGGTGTACAGAAACTAAATCGACAATGTACAGATAGATTCAGAGCTCTTAGATCTGTTGCATGGTACAGTCCTAGTTATGGTGCAAATATCAGAATTGTTAAGATGATGTATTTAGCGTGTTATGGTTTCTAGTAGATTACCACACACCAGATTACCACACATTAGAAGACTTGAAATGATACATGATGAATCTTTAAGAATCATGCTTAGCTACAAAAAGATCACCAAAGTACTTTACATGCGGAAGTTGAGAACAAAATATTTCAAAACAATCTCACGACATGACTGAGGCTTCTGCGTGGTGATCCAGATAGTGTTGTCTCTCAAGCATTGTACAACCATATATGCCATGGCACAAGCGAATCTACATGGATCCAAATAACAGTCATCCACATGACAATGTTTGGTGTACGTAATTAGTATAGAATTAGGAAGCGGCAACATTTCTTGCTCCCCTGGTGGATAACTCCTTTTGACATCACTACACCTTCTTATCCACCTAAGAAAGTAATTAATTACAATCTTCACCTTCAACACTTAGCCAAGACCAGCGCTCTTGAACGTATACAGAAGCTCCAGACGGACAATAACATAGCCCAGTGCATCTATACTGAGGGCTTTATTAGCATTACCACTGGGAGGGTAGGTAGTGCTGCCATTGTGATCCAGCCCATTGGTACAGATTAGAGAAAAATAAACAACTGGACATCTGCGCTACAAACTGAATTGTCTGCCATACTTATCGCTCTTGAGCTGGTAGAACTCGCTGCTAAATGTTGGCCTCTGAAGTTAGAGACAAATATTCAAACAGTATTGGTCAAGGATGAACATCATATTGTTATAGATTCCCTCTTATATAGGCCTCCAAGAATGTGACAAAGATGATGCTTGACCCAAAGTTGCCCTATATGAAGAAAGTGTTGAAAACAGCTTTGAGTTTTCATCTAGAAGCCTCAAAACTGTAATCATAAAGAAACTAACTGACTTCTTTGAAGTAAGTGGACGAGTTTAGATGATTACAAGTAGAAACATTTTCCATCGCAGTAAAATGTGCAAAATAAACATGGATATGGAGAAAGTAATCAGATCAGCAGATTACAAGATGCTGTAATTGCTAGACGAAGGTTGGGCTATAGGTAATATTGGCGCTTTAGTTTATCTGGAGAAGTTAATCATGTGAACAGTAAAGTTTGTAGCCAGAGATCTGGACACAAACTAGAACACTTTGCCTTGGAAGGTATAGCAATGGGACCTTTTAGGAATAGGTCTTAAAAAAACGCAAGAAATGTCACAACACTTTATTGAGAATGACAAGATACTTGAAATGTTAAGTTTGTATCCACCTTTGCACCTAGCCGGTGACACTTACCATTTGAAATTATGTATGCAATGAGGTCTTTATAACGCATCCACTTCGTAACATCTTATGTAATATTAACCCAATGGCTTCTAAGACCCTTGGTGACCCCTGTAATCATTTAGCGCTCCTGCCCACAGGAGTGTCTACCACCAATTAATTTAACTGTGAAGGAGATGTGCCTATTAGATACCTTTACCAGTAACTCAGTGAGAGTGTGTCTTGAGGCTTATGCCAGAGCAGCCGTTGCCTCAGTGCAAAACAACATGACACTGGCATATTCTTCTGCCCTCCGACGGTTGGATTTGTGACCCACCTGACCACAGGAGTCGTGACCCAACTGACCACAGGAGTTGTGACCCAGCTGACCACAGGGGTTGTGACCCAGTTGACCTCAGCAATTCAATAGCAATATCCTCGAGGGTCAGAGGGGCGATCACCTGACTGACGTCCATGACCACAATCACCTTGTTGTACCAACCATCGCTCGTACACATACAAGAATCATCCTCTACCTACAACTGAAAATGTCATACACAATCCATGAACACGTGCACGGCTAAGCAAGCAAATAGCTTCGTTTTACCACAGTTATGTGTATGTCAAGTAATGTTTTACTGTAACACAACCAACGTGAAAATATTCATCACTTAACGCTCACTATTACACACGTATGTCAACACAGTATTACTCCAGTTCAACAAGTTTGTAACTTTACAACACTTAATGTGCAGCACCAAATACGTTTGTCAACACAGTATTACTGCAGTTGAACCACTAATGTTTACCATTGAATACATAATGTATGTCAACACAGTACGACTGTAATTCAACCAATATGTAGCTTTCCATCACGTGATGTTCAATATGTCACCACTAACTGTATCTTGTAGAAACCATAAGAATTTGTTTTGTAAAACTTGCTGTATAATGTAGATAGATATCACTCATGTGCTTATCCAGAGCGTAGAAATATCCAGCCCACCTCGATCTTAAGCTTTTTGTGATTAATGTACTAGTTACAATTATGATCCCCCAATTATATAATTCCCTAATTGTGTATTTCAACTGACTGGCTTGATGCGTTCAATAAACCGTTCTTTATCTATTCATTTATCTATTTATCAATCTACACACCAGCAGGCATCTTGACACCCTCTTGTCGTATCGCATCTCACCAGAGATGCTGTTGAAGGAATCCCCTTGTGACATGATCTACTGACGTGACTGTGTCATACCAGTGGCATCATATCCCACATGTCATCACGTCTGGGTGCCGCCCCACACACGTGGTTGTGTTGTGTTTGATGACAGTGATCAACACTTTGTAGGGGATCTGTTATTAAAGTATTGATCATGCACGTCATGCAACAACAGCAGTCAGGGTGTTTGAGGATAAGAACTCGTAACTTTACGTTGTTGTGAGTTGACGAACCATAAGACTTCTTTAGTTTACATGATTAACCGATCATAAGACCTCAATGATCATTATGTTACTGTTTACACTAACTATATGACCTCCCTACATTACGGTATGTGAGTAAGATAACAAAAGACTTTTTTTACGTTATGTAAGTAAACCAACTATAATCCTTTGTTAGTTAGTTTACTAACTATTAGACCTCGTTTGTTTACGTCATTGTCAGTAAACCAACTATAAGACCTCATTAGTTTACGTTATTGATAGTAAACCAACTATGAAACCTCGTTAGTTTACGTATTGTTCGTAGACCAACTATAAGACGTCGTTAGAATAACTACGAGACTTGTTTACGTTACTATGAGTGAACCAGCTTCCGTTGTGCATCATTGGTAAGCATGATAAAAGTTACCCTATCTGCTGCAGTCACTGACTGGTATTATTAGAGGATATTTGCACCATGTGCGAGTGGAATATTTGGATGTATTCGAGCCAAATATTTATATTCAAAGCAAATAACTCAGGCGGACGGACAGGAAAATAGGCAGCTTATGTCATAAAGGAATTCAGTTGACTCAGTATGTGTCAGGTTGCTTGCTGTTGCGCCACATACCTCATTCCACACATGGCCATTATACCCACAACCTCATATCATCCACACGACCATTGTACCTACACGCCTGACGCGTCCACACAACCATCACATCCACACGATCATTATAGCCACACATCCACCACATCCAGGTTACCGTTACATCCACATACTCATCACATTCATATAATCATCACATCCACACGACCATTACATCCATATGATCATCACATCCACATATAATAGTCACATCCACATGACCTTTACACCCTTGTATCCACATACACATCACATCCAAACTTTATGAATCTACACGGCTATCCATACACCCATTACATCCACATTCCCCTTACGTCCACATGCCCAGCACTTCCACTCACCAGTAATATATATGCACATCCCTAACATACATATGCCCTTCACATTCAAGTGTTCAATCATGACACATTCAGTGCACACATTCTTCACATGCACACACTCAGTGCGTTCGTCCATCTCATAGTCATTAATTCCAAACCTCCAGCCTACTATACCGTCCCTCCTCCCTAACACATCCACACCTGGGTCATATCCACACACCAGTACCATCACACACCCACCAGATTCAACCGCGATATCCTTATTCTCTTCACATCCACACCACAGTCATACGTATGCACAGAAGGTATGCAGTCTTTGCTCTCAAAAATTGACTGCATGCGTGCCCCCCGCCATTACCATGACCACGTAATACTTGGTAAGCCACTACGTCGCATGGTTCCCGTTTGACGGTTGGCAACTCAAGGGTGAGCTGTCGCAATGTCTGTTTCTTTCCTTACACCGCTAAGCTTTGGAACCTCCTTGACTATTCATTTCTTCCCGAACAGCTATGATCCTCCTTATTCTTAAAGGCAGATTCTCTGTCTCCCATCAATAGTCTTCGAATATTCCCCTTATCATTTCAGTTATTTTCATATTTCATTTTAGTCCCGGCTTCAATGAATTCATTTTGTTTGTGACTTGAAGCCACAGCATAAAAAAAGAAATATCCACACACCCTGACATCCAGACACATCAACACGCCCCACATACAGTACACCAGCATAACCACAAACTAACGCATTCATATAACAATGCCCTCCCGTCTGGCTGGTCCATCTACCCACACTCATCATATCCATTCATCCATCACAGACAGATTTATCCACATGCTCATTATGTTCAGCTCTGTCGCAACGCCCGCCAGATTCACAAACCTGTCGTTTCAAAATATCTTTATTTCTCACACGTCATTAAAAAAATTTTACCCGTTTACCCATCTCATCCATGCACCATTCACACAACACACTCATCCGCTTATATGTTCATCTTGCTCATCTCGTTTATAACATCTTATTCGTCTCACCCATATAGCAGTCACACACACACACACACACACACACACACACACAGAGTTTTAAAGTTTTTCTTATGTGCTAAAGAAGTGAGCAGATACGCTCGACAAGCAACTTGAAATATTTGTTCAATATGTCGCTGGGAGTGCCAAGGGAGTGGAAGGTAATAAATGTCGTACCTTTCTTTAAGAAAGAAGACTGGGAAATTGTGCTGAACTACAGATCAGTCCCACTGATGAGTGTGGTGTGTGAAACACTGGAAAAGACAATCAGAAAACAAATGAATGTTTACTAAAGGAGAAACTACCTAAGCTAGAGGCATCATGGGTCCAGAGGAAGATTGTGCGTAACAAACTTCTTAGACTTCTATGAGAAAGTGAGTTCCGTTTGCAACAAAAGAAAATGATTGATGGGTTATATGCGCCTGGACAACTGAAAGCATTTGACACTTTACCACACAAAAGTTTGGTTAAATAGCTGGATTTTCTGGTAGGAATAAGGGGAAGATCACTTCGATGGAGGGAGAGCCACCTCTCCTCTGCTGCCACAGACAGCCTCGAGAGGACTGTTTAGTCTAATGTATGTACATTCATTCGTATTCTTTTTCTGTGCGGTTACAGCATGTGTGCGCCTGTATTGGTGTGCAGATATGGGAAATATGAGATTAGGTTAACGTACAGGTGAGGAAAATAGGTAGCTATACTATTGTAAAGGAAGTTTGTATGATGCTATATGAATGTGAGTATGAGGTAGATGGATATGACACATATTGAGAATTATGTAGCTCCGTCGTTGTGTAGATGCTAGATTGTGGTGATATGTGGGTCAAGAATGAGCACATCTTAATGTGCTGATATAGATGGTACATAACTATATTGACATCTAAGCATAGAAGACAGTATGTGACTGTAAATGTAAGGAGGGCTGGTATTGGGCTGTGTTGCTGTGTGAATACATCAAGTATTTGACTACGTCAATCAGTGGATCCAGGATGTATGATACAGCTGTAATGATATGTAGGTACAGAAAGCAAGAACGTGATCAATGAGTACTGTAGCTGCAAATGGTGAGTTGTTTGCATGTATGTGTAGACACAAATATTGTATGTGAGTAGGGGAAGAATGTCAGGTTTATATGTGGGTACAGTAGGAATGTTAAGGTGTGGGTGGATACAGGAGACATGTGGCTATGTTGATGTGTAGGTGGAGGGAGGAATGTGGTCGGGTTAACTGATCAGACTCGCTGTATTCGTAAGCAAATACGGGTCGACTGTTGGGCTCCCTGAGTTACGCAAGTCAATGGACGAAGAGAGTAGGGTCTCGACAACGCTATTCAGCAGGTCGTCAAACAGTTTGAACATGAATAGGAATGAAAAGAGACGATGAGAAAAATCGTCTGGACTTTTAATATTGCTTAAGAGCCTTGCGCCAGGTAGGGACGGTGTTGAAGTCTTTCGTTCTTATAAACTCTAACTTTTGTTGGATTCTCAGAAGAACTGATCTTATGAGAAGAGCATGAGTACAAGAATTTTATTCATGTCTAAATCCTTTACCTTGATCCTGAGCAGTGCAAGATTTCTTTTAACCTCAGAAGGTCGCTATTATGGCTGAGGAGATAACTGACATACTGGGGAATCTTGGCCCAGGGTTCCTGAGGGGAGACTATGTGTCTATCCCAAACATCTGTGCTGATAACATCACGATTCCCTAACACAGGCTGGTTGTGGCTGTCAAAGACGAGTCCTCTGCCGAAATATAGTTGCGAATGCCTGCCAGATCCACAGTATAGCTGTGATCTCTCTTCTCCTTCATCTGTTGCCCCTCGCAGCATATACATTGCACGAGCGCCTCCCAGCTTAACTATTGTGGCCTCCTTGATATTTGTGTGACACAGTCTCGTGCTGAGGACTATGTTCTTCTGGGTTTCTCTTAAGTACTTTTCCATACTTAGCCTTAATACCTCCTAATGCTTATCTTAATCTTTACATTCCTATCATACTCATTCTTGGATTCATTGGTAAAGCCTTCAAATCTTAAGTCCAAGAGAGCCATCCTTACTCTTTACAACTCGCTAATTCGTCCTCATCTTGAATATTGTGATCAGTTTTGGTCACCCAACATGAGGAAAGACATAACCAGAACAGAATACAGGCAGCATCGAGCTACCAAGATGATCTCCAGGCTCAGAAACAAATTCTGTGAGAGCAGATTAAACGACTGGAATCTATTTAGCTTAGAACTGAGAAGGTTAAGAGGTGATCTAATACTAGTATCCAAAATTATCAAATACTTTGATAATCTTATATATCAAGTTACTTAAGACTTGATTCGTCTGATTTCACTCGCAGTAATGGATACAAGCTCGTGGGCAAACGTTTTACTTCGAATGAGGCGAAGTATGTTTTCTTCAACAGGACTGTTAACGTATGGAACGACTTGCCAATGAGATGGGTGAACGCAGAATTATAGACACGTTTAAAGACAGACTTGATAAATCACTTCATGTCCACGACTTGCATTATTTGCACCACCTTAGTCTCATCAACAAACTGCAGGGAATTCTTATTGAATTATCTGTATACCTTCTAACATTTATCACAAGAATCTGAGCTTCTGATATCTTCCATTATCTCATGTTCACGATCCAATACAGAACATGAAAATGGTCTCTGGGAAGATCTTCACAAGGAAGGTGCCGCGCGCAGACGTTTCGTGGACACTGGGCTGAAGGTTCGTCTTATATCTACATGTACAGGGAAGCTATCCAGTAGAACCTACATGGTCTACAGCAGAGGATCACAACATTTTTTGAAGCCACTGAATCCTCTGTATCTGACGAAATGCTCCCACAAATCCCCATCAAGCATTCGCGGAACCGAGTTTGAAAACTGCTGGTCTGGAGCAAACACCCGGTGTGGCCGAACGAGTGACAGATGATGCGGATCAAGGTGAGGTGTTCGAAAGGATCTTATAAACAATGGAAAGTTAAGTTCTAATTCCATGACTTAGGATCAGTAGGCAACTTGTGGATACTTCGATTACAACATTGTACATCGTTATGTAAGGTTAACAGCTGGTTCCTGGCTCATAATGGAATCTGAGGAATCACTATAGATATGATACTGCTGTACACAGTAACTTGGTGTGTATGTCTCGCTCTGGCTCTATGAGAAGGATCTATGAACGAGTTACCAGCAACAACTAAAGGAACATTAAGATGTGCAATGTTGCTGACCCAACCACGTCCATTGAACAGTTCACCAGCCGCTCTGATGGTAGTCATATCAATATGGAATCCTCCGAACATAAGGACAAACTTCCCCTCTCCATAAAATTCTGGACTTGTTTACCATCAGCAAACAGTGTTGGTCCAGGGCAATATTTGGTGTTTGAGCAAGGTGGAGGTGATGTATAGCCCCCATGATGACATCCATACCATGAAGACTCATAGCAACAGAATGGTTATTATCAAGAAAGAATGACACAAGAGTAGGGTTGTTATTTCCCAACCAACGAGGAAGCTACAGAGCGGCACTGAATGCACACCACAATGTGATGACATCCTCAAGCTGTTGATCTTTCTAAGTCGGAGTTCAAACCTCTACCAACCAGTGGATTAAGACAGGTATGGTCTCGAATCGTACCATTTGCTGCAGGTTGTTGTTTCTCTGTTGAACGAGGATAATGATCATAACTCATATTACCGAAATGTTTTTGCATTTGCAAAATGGCAGTTTGATCTTTTAAGATTGATATTTTTAGAGGAAATCATTCGAATTTTGTGTGTCTTTTTCTTTGAGGTCTATTTCTAAGTGTCACAAATAGAACTGTCTCTCCGTTTTGCATTCGTTCTAAATTTTTCTCGACTCTTTAGATGAAGTTTGAAGACCAGAAATGAATAGCTTCTTCCAAACATCTGACGAGAGGTTTAAGTACAGCGTCTCGCCTTTTATAGTCTATAATTCTCACTGTTAAACTTGATATTCTGATTGTTATGATATTATGAACATAAGCATTTATTTGTATACATGAGATCATTACTGGTTATCCATCAATCCAGAGTTTTTTATCCTATGCTTCTGAACGTATTCTGCTTTACCAAACATTTACCTGTTGCTTTTGTGCTCTCTTGTATCCATTAATTTTTGGGATTTTTAAGACCAAAACGCATCATTACTTTCATTCGTCTACGCTGAAGTATTTCTTTCGTTTCTCAGAGATTCGTCTTTATATTTCAGATTTCAAACACATTTCCTTCTCAGAAATTAATACTTACGTAGATATGTCTCCAGCAGTTGTGGCGGTAGCGGTGAAAACATAGGCCAAGGAACCTGGCAAATTAGACCTACATGTAATCAGTAGTCTTGCTCGTGGTCTCTACCTGTTGCCAAGGTACTCCTACAACGCTGGCTTATGGGGGAAGGTGCGTGAGGTAGGGGAGAGGGAGTGTGCGTGACTTATGGGGATATGCGTGAGATGTTAGGGCCGTGCGGGAGGGTGCGTGTGGTATGGGGGTGTACGTAGATGTGCATCATGCATGAAGGTTCCTGTGAGGTAAGACTTGTGCGTGTTGATCATCATATGTGTGAGATACTTGAACTAATTCAGTGTCTTAATGATCACCATGTGATCTGTCAGACTGGTATTGTTGTTCTCTGCCTCTGGACAATGGTGGGTGTATTAGTTGAGCTGGCAATCCTTATCTGTTTGATGGTCAGTCTTTTGTCCATTTTGGTATGTTTCTAAGTGTCACTTTATTGCTACAACCGTATCTTCTGCGGTGAGTCAACGTGTAAACACGTTTGTATTATAGTGTTTGATATGTGTGTCTACGTGTGTGCGTGTTTGTGCTGGAACTTGTGTGTCTGTGTGAGTTTATTTGTGAGTTTAGGTGTCTGTGAGTGTTTTGTCTGTTTGTTTTGATGTATGTGTGTGTTTGTGTGTCTGTGTGTGCGTTTGTGTGTGATTTCATGAAGAAATATATCACCATTGTTTGAATATCTGTATAGAAACTGCAGGATCGATAGAGAGCGTCGTTTGTACTAGCTGTGGTGAATTATGGTAGAGTTTAGCTAATTTATATTGTCATTGTCCTGAAGATGTAGCGACCCTGAAGCTGCGGAGTTTATAACGTTAGACGTGAGGTGACGGTGGAATGAAGACGTTCATGAGGGGATGTATAAGCGTGAGGGAAAGATGCCTCATGACAATCAAGCTATACATTTTCGTCCAGAGTTTCATATTCAGTTTTCAAAAGTTCATCCTCAAAAGGTACCCGAACCATAACACGATGAGGTTCCTGCGTCCACAGGTTAGTTAGAAGCAGTGACTGACAGAATGATACCCCGTGCCAGAGGGTCATCACTTGCGCCTGTCCTCTGTAATATTAAAAAAAAAAAAGACATTTCGAAGCTCAGCTTGAGGTGGATATCACGGGGTCTGGTCGCCTGTGCTCGCGATGATGCCCAGAGCAGATCACCGCAGACGATGCGTGGCTCAAGTGATCGATGAAGGTTTAGGGTGAAGTGTGTACGTGTGTTGTTGTGGTTGTCTCGGTGGTGTAGTGGTCTCAGCTGTACCCACTAGTGATAGGAGTTACACAGTCCGCTTCCCTCCTCCGACAGTGTCTGAATACCAGCATCATGGTGATGACGGCCAAGATTCTCTTCGTTATCATCACAGTGCATTATAAACATCTCTCTCTCTCTGTCTCTCTCTCTCTCTCTCTCTCTCTCTCTCTCTCTCTCTCTCTCTCTCTCTCTCTCTCTCTCTCTCTCATGGGGCTCCTGCAGCTTCGAGAATGCGCTACAATCAGAATTAGAGAAATGATGGAATCGTTTGAAGCAAGAAGTTCCTTTCAGAGACTAGACTCCCGCCCCTCACACGACGATGAAACAGTCTTGCAGAACGTGGCATTTCTC
>JAUTXX010529392.1:0-11071 GCA_032273605.1 Panulirus laevicauda | reverse complement strand
TTTTACACCGCAAGTGAAAAGTCACCTCTGTTGTGACCGTATCACTGGGATTACAGTCTCTTCAAAGAACCCACTCCTAAGGAGTCCTTCATTTCTCTGCTGCTGGACATAGCGCTGCACTGGAGCTGCAGGAACTCCTGGAAAAAGGATCCGGGGGGTAAAATATGAAGAAGTGACATCTATGCATAATATGTCCTTTGGAAATTCATCATATACTAATATCTTCAGCAACACGTTGATTTTCAAAAGTAAAATGTTATCCGCCAACAAACAGGTCGGTTGTTAACACAAATCCCAATGTATTTAAACGCAACACGTAATGGCTATTGACAGCATAGAAATATTCATAGATAAATGATATCCATGTTCCATTAACGCTGTGATTACAAATGGTTATGGTACGTTAGTATCGGCTTTACCTTCAATATCATTACAAAATTACGTCATTAATGACAAAAATCGTGAGAATCATAGCGAAACGTACGTATATTTTATATATTGAGATACATGGTTCATTAGAAGGATACAGTCTGTATATGATATATCTACCTGAAATTGCGGAGGGAATGTAGAATCTTTAACATAGTTTCAAATCTTCCTTTTAAGATTTTTGTTCA
Organism: Panulirus laevicauda; assembly: GCA_032273605.1. Classification (NCBI taxonomy): domain Eukaryota; kingdom Metazoa; phylum Arthropoda; class Malacostraca; order Decapoda; family Palinuridae; genus Panulirus; species Panulirus laevicauda. Next base: position 10,454 of record JAUTXX010529392.1, on the reverse strand, counting down.
GAATCTTGTAATCAGCATAATAGTAAGCATCATGATCACAATTCCTCGCTTGGTTTGTTGTTTTTATCTTTCGAAACGAATGAGAGTATGATTAATTTCTAGGAAACAGATTAAGTTGTTCCCAACTGCTTTTAAAGTAATGAATTAAAGTGTCTCTTTAGCTTCAATTATTCATAGTTTTTTTTTCGTTAGTTCTTGACATTTGTCTTCACTCATATAATTTCGTTACCAGTTGTGGAACTCTACCCAGTTGTCGTTTTCTATGAACACGGATCCGTAATACTTACGTTCACGTAACGGGAAAAAATAAGTTTTCATGTGTTTCTCAGCATATGAAAATTGTCTGTCTCTCTCTCTCTCTGAAAACAACAGATTTGTTTTCCCACATTTCTTCTTTTTTTTTTATCCTGGTAAATATGAAGACATATTTTTCTTTCTTGTTTCATTTCCTTATTTTATTCTTTTACCTCACTACCTTCACCTGTTTTATATTTCATGGGTTATTGATTTTTTCTTTGGTTGTATGTGTGTTCCATTTCCTATGAAGAGATCATGTGAAGAGCATTTAACCCTTTTTTCCCTTATGTAAAACTTTTTACTCATCCCTTTACTCATCCCTCCAAATAATTCTACAACCCATTTGTTTTTTTACTGACGACGTCCGAGAGATGAAGAAGACTTTGATGTGAGGTTAGGTACATCTCCCCAGCATCACATTTAGCCTTGATAACCTCTCTTTACACTCCTTACAATCGACCATCTCCGGCTAAGACCAATCTGCCACCTTGACCGCCAGCAACCTGAAGTTATCCAGTCGGTAATTCCATCTTTATAAATAGAATTTGAAAAATTATGCTGAAAACAACACCGTGATATCAAAACGTAACTGGAATAGTTTTCTTCTATATGTCTTACACGATCGCGTAGCCTCGGCAACGTACTCACTGACACTTAAGCAGTGTGGATGGAACACCGGCGTCCACTGTGGCATTACTGTCATCCCTCATTATTCTTTTAATATTTCTGATCTTGGATCACTAGAAGACAAACACGGCGCATCTCTGACGCATTACTCTCTTTCACATTATCAGTATACCTTTCTATCATTATCTGTCAGCCTTTTCTACCTTTACCACACTTATCTGTGAGTTTCTGATGTCTTACGACCCCATGGTCTTTGGCTGCTTGAATTCCTCTTGTGTTCCTTTGTATTCCCATCCTTTGGCTATTGCATTTCCGATTAAGATGCTACCGAGTCATCATAATCACCAGTCAATCATACTAAAGAAAGTGTTTTTCATTTCATTTCTCGAAATTGATCCATATTAAGCAGTGCTCACTGATTATCATTATCATTTGTTCCCACGTCTTTATTCTCGTGCACGTCCTTTATCTCTGTACGTCGCTGCGTCCGTGTGCGTAGATCTCTTCCTGATTAAAATGCCATTAGGATTAATTGCATTGGTTAATTATACGCCAGTCCGCAATGTCTGGATTGCATGGAAAGTTTTGTGAATTTTGTAAAGTATATTAGGCATGATTACTTCTAGCGGTAATTTGGTTATCCTCCATCACATCTGCTTTAGTAGAAGCATAAATAGTACATCATTTACTCCGGGACTTAGTTTTGAGTCGTGGATATACGGTGTGAGATATTATCCAAGTTCATTCTATGTATTCTTCGTGTGCTATATCTAGTTGCTTCTCTCCATACTCCTAGTATGCCAAGCCACTTCAAAGATAAGACTGGTGCGTGCGTCCAGTTATCTCTTTAAAAGGGTCGTTGTTCTAGTGCAAAAGAAAAGTTAGATATTTGCTTGATGTGTGAGAGAAAACGTTATCCCGCTTAATTTTTTGTTGTTGGCAGAATGGGCCACTAAGATGACTTATGGTCCCCACATAAGGACTGTGCGTCGTGTGCAGAAGATTGCGACGATGAGTGAGTGGAATGAAAACGAACGTGTCATTAGGAGTTCCAGCTGCATGTTATTGTTGAATGACTACTTCGTCTAGTTATAGCTTGAAAGGTTCCCTTAGGGCTCAAGGTCAAAGAACCCAAAAAAACATGGTGTAGACGAATATTTTGAGCTGCTGTTCCTCACAGTCTTCTTAATCTGTTGAGACGAAGCACTATACACAGATTTTAACGCCGTAGTCTATTTTCCTATATTTCGTAGATTACGTCATATTCATTTCACGTATGTCACATCACATCACATCACATCAGGCAGTACGTAAGCCCGCTCGAACGAGAACCGTTGTGGACCTCGCCACTACCGGCTTTGAGGAAAGCTATCCGTTACGAATGTACTTGCTACATACGGTCTGCATGTTGCTTGTGTCTTTAAGGCGAACGCCAGGTTTGAGCTGACCTCCCGGTAGCGTCATGAATCTGGACCGCAAAGATGCTGTGTGTGTGTGTGTGTGTGTGTGTGTGTGTGTGTGTGTGTGTGTGTATGTGCGTGCATGCGTGTATGCATGCGTGCGTGCGTGCCTGCGATTACTGTTTCTGTGTTGAGAGAATATTCTACATTCTGCACCTTGTATATATGTATCATGCCTTTATTCTTATGCGCGCGCGAACACACACACACACACACACACACACACACACACACACACACACACAACACACACACATCAGTCTAAGCTAGTTACCTGTTTATCGACCAGTCCCAAGGGGAGGAGGAACACCTGGGTTAGGTGACGTCCGAACCAGGGTTTGATGCCACGCGGACCCGACCCCGGGCTGGCCCGCGCTGACCCAGCGATGGATTTTTGCTGCACTTGCGGGTCATTCATTGTGCCCTCCTGCCCATCCTGTGGGCGGTAGCGCAAAGAAAGGATGGAGTTAGTATCTGGTTTTAGGGTACGAGTTACTCTGAGATCTTTTTTTTTATGATGATTCACTCGTACATATTTCACAGGGACAGTGAGGTGGGAGAGTGATTGGTGCATTGCTGATCACTTGTCACGCAAAGGCTCAAGGTATTCCTTCTCGCTTGCATGAATCACATGTCATAGATACGGTCACAACTTTATCTTTACTGTATTTGCAGTTCCAACGTAAGACAAACCATGTTAGTAGGGTAGAACATAGGTCTTAGCCTATCTTATCATGGCTTCAGATCCTTTATAGTCATAACTATTCATATTGTTGCAACTATTTCTGTCTCACTCGCTATTTATAATTCTTTCAGAAAATGTAAAGGTTTCGATCATTCTACGAACAAGCGTGCAAACGAACACGCCCATATCCATACACACATCTATATATGCGTGTGATTACAGTGGAAAATATTTCCACGAAAGGCTTCGCTAGCTGGAACCAATAACCACCAAACCCGAGGTTGAACCTGGGAACGAACCGGCTTCATGGTCTGACACGGATTGGAACAGGCCATGGATCACGATATTGTCTGAAGGACAGGTACAAATACGTGTTGGTGCACTGGGAGACGGAACAAAGGGGTTACTAGTAATGCAGAAAGGACTAAACATATTCCGAGCGTCGATACCTGAGAGATAGGCGAAGGGAAGAAGGCAGACGATGAATATAATCAGCTCATTTTCCAGCATAGAGCAGATGACATCTTACACGAAGGTGGGTCTGATCTGACTCCGTAAGTGGCTGTGGTGTACAAGAGTGCAGCAGATACTGTTATGGCATAACTATATCCACGAAAGTAGTGAGTTCATTTTAAAAGCGGAAACTGATCTGGATACGAATGGATAGTCCATAGCAAGGGACTGTGAACATGACAGGCATGGGTTTCACTAGCATCTGCGCGACGTATATGAGAGGGCGAACTGCAGGTAGAAAATAGACGGGGTCGGTCAGTAGGGATCTAAATGATCGTGCTGGAACTTGACAGACAGGAAATTGAAACCGTGATTGGAAGATTTTTGCCCCTGGGATGGACCCCTGTTTAAAGGGAGTCATTGATGTGTATGTGAGCAACAGTTTATATTTTGTGCAACATTACGTCAAGATGACATTCACATACGCCGACCTGGTGCAGATGTGGCGCTGTTATGGAGCAATGCTCAGGAAAATCCATGATGGAAAAGTATTGGCTTCTGATAGTAAGTATTAGTTTCTGATAAGGAGATTAGATACATTGAGAAGCATTCCATAAGAGTCTTCAGATTGACGTTCATCCCCTGGTAAACTTTTAATGTTAAGTAAGAAAGATAAAGCCAATATTCAGTAACGAACGATTCGAAGTTTTAAAACTTAATCTGAGAAGTTAGATTGGAGAGTTTCATTGCATCAGGAAATGTGGCAGCATAGAATACGTTTTAAGAAAGCTTTATGAAAGCGATCTCGCTGATGTACATTGAAGAGAGCATTATGAAAAAAACGCTCGTGTTGATGTGTTTGAAGAAAGCAAAAGGAAAATACTCACAAGGATGTGCTTCGAAGGAAGCATTATGAAAACACCAATGCTGATGTATTTGAAGGAAGCAAAGGCTTGTGCAGAGGTACTTTAAAGAAAGCAATATGAAAAGGTTCTTACTGGTTTGCTTTGAAGAAAGCTTTACGCTCGTTTTGATGAATTTTGAAGAGAGCATTGTGAAAACGCTCGTGCTGTTAAACCTTGAAGAGAGCATTATGAAAACGGCCCATGCTGATGTGCCTTGACGAGATTTCGAGAAGAGAAATCGACTACTGTGGAAGACGTGGATGTGAGGAGCAGACTGAACTTTGAAGCTAAGAAAATACGTCTAATGTATTGTTGAAAACGGGATGGAAACTTTGAATATGTAGATGAAGGCATGATCAAGATATCCTTATTTCCTCCGTATTAACAGAACTCTTCGAAATAAGCAGAGATGCACGCATATCCAGCTGATTGCACTTTACATGTAGGTGTTGCTTATCTCCGCCGGCTGGAGGTTACACCACGTGTTGAAGAGTCACCTTTCGACGAGGCTGTATCATCGTAAGCTGACGGAGGAGAGGACTGTATCGTCACGAAACTTTTCGCATCAAAGGCGTCTGTCCTGCCCTGTTACTGAGTGTAGCGCAGCCTTGGATGCTGCTGCAGGAACCCATTGAACAGTGGTCCTTGGGTTTGAGCCCAAGGGCACCTTTGTAGAAGGGATCCTGATGTTGTATGATCACACACACACACACACACACACACACACACACACACACACACACACACATACACATATATATGTCTAGGGAAGATGTCAATAGAACACTTAATGGTCTTGACCCATACAAGGCTCAAGGTCTTTATGATAATTCACCATATATGGTGTAGATTAACGACTGGTAATACTGTTCAAAATGTCGCTGGAGAAAGGCAAGTTGCCATGGGAGAGGGAGAGATCAGGAACAGCACTGAACTAAAGGAAAGACTCCCAGACGAGAGAGGCTTCGAAAGTTACTGGAAAAGATAATCTGAAAACAAATTGACGACTTCTTGCCGAGACGAAACTGCTTAAGTGAGAGAGATCACTGTTCTTATGGAAAGGAAGTCATGTGTGAGGAACCTCAGAATTTTTCTCGAGAGTATAAACTCAGTTTTAGACACAAGATAGGACTGGGTTGCTAGGGTCTTAGTGTCTGTCTTGCCACGAAGCGCTTGACGCTCTACCACATGAGAGGCTGATAAATTAAGAGGCTGGATCAACAGTCACGGATCAGGGGAAGACTTCTTGATGGACAGATCATCATCTTAGTGGTTAACAAAGGGCGCATGTCAGAAAAGCCTTCCCGAAATGAGCTGAGGTCACCAGTAGACCATTACTCTTCTTGATCTACGTGTGTGAATGACTTGCCAGTAGGTGTAGACTCCTACATGATCATGTTTGCAGATGATTTAAAGTTCAATAGAGAAGCGGAAGGCAAAGGGGTTGGATCAACTTTTAAGTGGACCTAGACAGACTCCAGAGTTGGTCTCATACCCGTTTGATGAAATTCAACTCGAGTGAATATTTAATGAGGATAGGACACAGTGAAAGATGACCTTCATAAGAACATCATGTGGCAGGAAATAAGCTGCAATAATTTTTGTGTGAGAAGGACTTGGGAGTTAACATTGTCCCTGACAAGCGTTCCACATTAGGAGAGCAGTACAGGATATAAACTGTCTGCTGGCTAATTGTAGAATAACATTCAAGAATATGAGCCAGGATTAATTCAACCAGCTGTTCGCATACTACGTTAGGCCAAAACTAGAATATGATTTTCAGGTTTGGTCAGGGCGCTTGGAGGAGCACACATAACTAATGGAGAAGGTCCGGAGGAGGACAAATAAGATGGCACCGGAATTAAGAGAGCTTTCTTACAGGGAAGGGCTAGGAAGCTTAGGATTTCCCATCATGGAAGAGAGAAGAGTAAGGGTGACGTTACAACAACTTATAAATTTCTGAATCAGCTTGACGATGCAGTTAGTGAACAGTTCATTAAAAGATAAAGGGATAATCAACCAGAAGGCAGAATGTGAGAGTTAAGAAGAAATTTGTTGGAAAGTATTTGAAGAAGTAGAATTATAGTATAAGAGGAGTGGATAGATGGAATAATCTGCATGAGGACGTTGTAAATGTAGATATGATACAGAAGTTTAAGACGTTATTGGGTGGTTCATGAGTAATGGGCCCTTAGAATGTAAAACTACCTCCCGTACAGTACAAATGGGTAGTTACAAAGACACATTAGTTGCTGACGGGCAACCACTGACCAGGGAGCTACGATCATTTAAGTATCTTGAAGGGTAGAGATTTGGGTTCAGTGAACCATCACTGCAGCGACTGTCAAATTCCCCTCCCTAGCTCAGGTTGCTGTGTTGCTTTTGCCTAATGTACAGTTGTTGCATTGCTGTAATGCAGTCTCCAAGACACACACTCACTCACTCCACATCTCATACAGAACGCTTAAGAACACATCTATGTCACACAAATCTCACATCTTAATTGTGAGTTTTGCTGTGGTGGGCACTACGCGGTAGCCTTATCTAATAGGATGATTTCGTTGCGGATAAAGAAAGTTGGGATCCAGGTGAGTAGAATTCTTTCCCCCAACCTGTGCAAGTAGGTAATTGCAAATAGGTAATCACACACACACACACACACACACACACACACACACGTTCTAAAAAATTAATGCTCATAATTTCAGTTAGTAGGTATATATTATCTTACATGATGAAGAACTTTAATCTATATAATCAGTTTAATTCACGAAAAAAGTTGAATCGAGATGAGGTATAGAATATCTAATTAGTTTAATCACGCGCGCTTTTTTTTTTCTTTTTACTCATCACATATAATAACAACTAATCTGTTGGGGAAAAAATGGGGTACTCCCTCAATAAGATTTACCGGAAAAAACTTCGGTTCAATCGCGTTTAAAGAACGACTTTTTTTCCTTTAGAACAATAGAGGATTAATGATTAGTCAACGAACGCTGAAAATTTCCGTGAAACCTTTTAAGATTAAAATTTTTGATCCTTTGATGCCATGTGTCATTGATAATCAGATTGTCTATTTTTCAGATATGATCTGGGAGAATTATATTTCAGTGGGATAATTCCCAGATCTGAAGCTGATGATGTCATACACTGAGGATGGCGGTTAACAACATGGTTACATTATAGGTACATTGGACGTATTATCGTTGCTGTTGACCTTATTCCTTGGGGATAAAGGGGGAAGATAAGTACAGCACATGTATTTCATGCTCTGTAGATTGGCCAGTAAGACAGATTGGGGAGGGTGGGAAATCCCCCCCTCCCCCCTTGTATAATTACGTTCCAAAAGAAGGAATAGAGAAAAGGGCCAAGTGAAGTCATTTCCTTTGAGGTCGAGTCTTCTATTGTTGACGCTATCACTAACGCGAGAGACAGTGAACAAGCATAGAAAAATAACTTTACATGCCATCGACAGGACCAAACTAGTATATGATTTTACCTACAACGGATTAACTGTGTCTTGTGATTGTGTATTCTGTGCCTACATGCATGTACTAGATACAATAAGCCTTCGGCCAGTTTTGTGATTTGACTCTTAGTGTCCTTATAAGCATGTGATGCTTCAGTGGGTAATCTATGTTTGCCTCCGTACTGATCACTTATTGTCATCACACTATCACTGATAAGGTCTATCAGTCCACTCCCATAACTTGCCTCATCCTAAATACGCTAAAATCTTTTGAGGGCTGGTAATGGCTTGCCCATGCCACAACATGCAGGGTGGCGAATAAAGTGATTGGACTAACTACACTCATCCGCGCCTCTCAGACTCACACACACACACCTCCCCTGACACACACCCCTCATGACTCTCGCATCCCTCTCACATTCTCACACTTTGTCATTCTCCATCTTCATCTCTCTTTTTTCCTCTTTCTTCTTCTTACTTGAAAACTGCCACACACACGCATTCATGGAATATTTCAACCTTTCCAAATGCCCTAACTGTCTCAATTATCTGTTCTTCAGTTTTACGGTCACCTTTTTATTTTAAAGTCATTGTAACATCCTTCATTTCTCGCGCAATACTCTCTTCACGTGTTAGACCTGAATTATCCACAGCTATAGTATATCCTCTTTCACTCTGTTATTGTAAAATCCAAGTTTTTCCTCCGCACATCAAGTTTGACTGAGAAATGACTCCTAAAGTCTCTCTCATACTTTGTAACTTACGCCATTATTTCTCATCACCTTCTTCAGACTGCTGGCAACTTTCTTATCTGTGATCACCCTTCCAGAAACCTCAGCAGCCATTCGTCTGTGTTTGGTTTTTGTAATCTGTAAATGCTCGAAAATCTTGTTCCTGCTCATCCTATCACCACTTGATCAAATCTCCCTTTCTGTACTATATGTTTTTCACTGTATTTTGCTTATGAATAATTACTTGTTTACTGTGTATATACTAAATATATTCTTTACTACCTTTACTATCATGTTGATAGTATTGACCTCAACTTCCTCCTTTTAAATATCAAGTCATTCATGGTGTCCTTTACTCTCTCTCTCAGTAACGCTGTAGTATCTGCTTGCATGAATATCCCACCTTTAAACTCTCTTCCATCGTTTATAGCACTAATCTTTTTACATTTCACGCAGACATCTCTTTCATCACTTCCTTCAAGAAGACATGATGTAAACAAAGGACAAGTCACACGTGTTCCGCCTCGGCTTGAGCCTCACACCACTCAGTCTTACCCACGGGTTTCCCCAGCATTTACCCTCGTCTCTTCAAAGGAATATTCTATAGCTGACGGTACATAGCTTCCCCGTCCACTCCATGAATTTTTAACACGTTCCGTGACGTACTCCTTTCAGATTTGACGTAAGGTGTTTTGTTTTGTCAGGTCCGTAGATATTGTCCATGCTTATCTTGCCATCCCAATGTTATTTTTACTGTCATTCGTGCCCCGCCATTGAGCTACTTCGTCTCCTCCTTTGCTACTCGTTACTTAAGCTCATTAAGCAAACCTTGCCTGGCTGGAGTACAGCATAAACACTCTTCTTATAAGGAAAGGCGTCAGTCGCAAATGAAATGTTCAGCACATCAGTTGAAGTTGGTCACTTTCTCCACTGTGACTTTCTGATTGTTGAGGTTCTACTGCTTGCTTAGTTTTCAATATGATTTTGTTTGGTAGTGGCTTGTTCTTAGGGGAGAGAGAGAGAGAGAGAGAGAGAGGGAGAGAGAGAGAGAGAGAGAGAGAGAGAGAGAGAGAGAGAGAGAGAGAGAGAGAGAGAGTAACCTCTATTTCCATAAACTCCTCAATGCTCCCAGGGCGTCTACCCTCTCACTTGCCCAGTGATTCATTTCACTAAAGATTATTGTACCGAATGCGATGAATATTCTCAGTGGTGAGAGTCGTCAGTCAAAAATGGTGATGATGATAACGATACAGTGAAAAATCGTCAGTTTTATTCATAAGAGACTGATATCAAGACGCCCTACCATGTGCCACACAATGAAAGCTCTCTATTCATTGATACAATTGAATGAATAACGTAATCGTATGGAACAGAGAAGCTGGTGTTGACTCGTCGAGGTGAATAAGTGATTGAAGTATTAGGAGCATGGACATAGGTGGAAGAGGAAATTAAAGGGGAAGACATAGAGAGCCAGATGCCGGATGGGCAATATGAAAAAGTGATTAAGGACACACACACACACACACACACACACACACACACACACACACACACACACAACACACACACACGAGTGTAAAACTCTCTCACGTAACACACAAAATAGTAATCTCACACACTTTCACATTGATACATACAGCACACCCAGAGAGAGAGAGAGAGAGAGAGAGAGAGAGAGAGAGAGAGAGAGAGAGAGAGAGAGAGAGAGATTATCAAAGCGAAACACACACAAGTAGAAAGACGGAGAAAGAAATAGTAAGTGTACAACGGAGAAGGATAAATTTCCTGTGCGAATTATGTGATCTTTGTTTATGCAGTTTCCACTTG
>JAUTXX010529391.1:0-20567 GCA_032273605.1 Panulirus laevicauda | reverse complement strand
ACCTTGCTAATGCGAGAGACAGTGACAAAGCATAATAATGATAAAAGATTATTATTTATATTATATTTGATCGCCATCTCCCACATCATTGAGGTAGCACCATGAAACAGTTGAAGAATGGCCCATGCACTCATACACTCATACATGCACATATACATATGTATACATATCAGCATATACACATATGTATATATTACATACACATACACAGACATATACATATACATACACAGACATATACATATATACACATGTACTTATTCATACTTGCTTGCCTTCGTCCAATCCTGGCAGCACATTGCCCCACAGGAAACAGCATCGCTACCCCCTGCCTTAGCGAGGTAGCGCCAAGAAAACAGACAAAGAATGACATATTCGTTCACACTCAGTCTAGCTGTCATGTGTATGCATATTTTTTGTTTATCTTTATGATACTTGATCACTGTTTCCCGCATCAGTGATGTAGTGCCAGGAAACAGATGAAGAATGATCCCTCCACTCTCTTACACATATATACACTTATACGAATGTAACATACATATACATAAGTATGTACATATATATATATGTATACATGTTCACGTACAAATACATATATAACCATGTACATTTTTATACTTGCTCGCCTCTATCCATTCCCCAGTGCCACCCTGCCTCACAGGAAACAGCATTGCCACCCCATGTGACAGCGAGGTAGTGCCAGGAATCACCGAGAAAGGCCACATCTGCTCACCTCAATTCTCTATCCACAGCCAGGCCACAGACCTTTCCATGGTTTACCCTAAATGTTTCACTTATCCTGGTTCAATCCCTTGAAAGCCTGTCAACCCCTGTATGCCATATTGTTCCACTTCCCTCTGTTCCAAGCACACCTTTTATCCTCCTACATGTTGAGTCACTGATCACTCAAAATCTTTTTCACTCCATCCTTCCACCTCCAATTTGGTTTCCTACTTCTCCTCGTTCCCTCCACCTCTGACACATACATTCTCTTTGTCAATCTTTCCTCACTCATTCTCTCCATGTGACCAAACCATTTCAATACACCCTCTTCTGCTCTCTCAACCACACTCTGCCCATGTATTCCCTACTTGTCACTGAAGGTGACTAAAAGGGGTAGGAGTAGGAGGTTGGAAATCCTTCCTTCCTGTATTACTTTTCAAAAGAAGGAACAGAGCATGGAGCCAAGCAAAGAAATTTCTAAGGCTCAGTTGTTTATTCTTGATAATACCTTGCTCACGCGGGAAATGACAAGCACGTATGAATATATATCATTAAACTTCATCATCGTTTCCTGCATTAGAGCCAGGAAACAGGCAAAGTCCCATCCACTCATATACGCATATGTACACACACACACATATATTTAAAAATTTATTATACTTGATCACCATTTCCTATGCAAGCGAGGTAGTGCCAAGAAACAAAAGACCCATCCACTCATATACACATACATGTACATATACATATCAACATATATATATACATAAATACATACAAACACATGTACATGTGTACAGATTCACACTTACTAACCTCCATCCTTTCCCAGTGCCACCCAGCCCCACAGGAAACAGCACTGCCACCTCCTGCATCAGCGAGGTAGTGCCAGAAACAGTAGAAAGGCCACATCGCTCACACATTCTCTAGCTGTCATGTGTAATGTACCACAACCACAGCTCCCTACCACATCCAGAGAAAGTCTTGTAGGATAAAAAAACTCCAATACACTGCAGCATGATCTTTATTATGAAGGGGGGACCATGATAACTTTGGGACAGATATAGGTTGATGTCTGGGCAGCTGGTGTGACTATCAACCTAGTAAACAGCCCAGGACACACCAACTACCCACCAACCTAAATGACAGGCAGTAAACAGCCATCTGCCCTGAACAGAAAATTGCTAGTGGTCGCCGCTTTCTTTCCGGAAAAAAGCGTTCCGGTTAGTACAGATACATTAACACGAACTCGGCCCTGTAATGTATAGCTGCAACGTTGTGGCAAGACATATCTACTTTTTTCTTTTTACTTTCATCTAGTATCCAAATAAGACTACCAATGCTGAAGAAACTGCATATATGACTAATAGCAATGGCTAGCCCTTAGTATATGCAAGGAAAAGGATGCAAAAACAAATCCAGTTGTACAAAATTCTAATTAAGATGCCAAATAGTTGATAGCACCAACAAACGAAAATAAAAATTCTCAAGGGGGAAATGAATTGTACTTTAGAAAGAAATCGGTTTCATTTTTCACACGTCATACTCTTAACCTGTCCAAAATACATAAAACCCTAAAACACAGGTTTTATCATTTTGGTTTGTAAAATGTGCAAGAGCGATTTTCTGCACAGAAACAGGTATTACCTGTGGCCTTTCCCATGCTTCAAAACTGTAAAGGGTGTGGAGTACAAAACACAGGCACACTAAAAGAAAAGCTAATATACCAATCGTACTTTTGTACAGGTCTTCGATTTCACTAAATAACAACTCTCAAAATTCTACGAATTACCACAGGCCCTTAAAATGAACCTCGAGTTCAAAATGTTTAACAGGAACAATGAAGCACAGGAAAAAGGATTGCAGAAACTGTTCCCAGAGCCCTGCCTATGAAGCAGGAGAAACGTCAATACTGCTAAATAATAGCCTGTCAAGCTGCAATAAACAGCTGTCAACCCGCACTATCAAAAAAAGGAAAATGCTCGGAAATTTCGCTCGATGATTGCTGGGATTTGTTGGTTACAGGGATCAATGGATTGGGCTGTAAATAAAAAATGTCCATTAAATAAGCATGAAAAGCTCAGCAACTTGGAAAGTTTGGATACGCGTTCAAAAAAGTTCGCATAACAAGGTCACTGCTGACATGCTATTCCTTGAAACACTGCATAGCTAACGCTATGCATGAGCAGAATCTTGGGGAAATCAGGCTGAAAATCACAGAGACCAGGCACATGGAATATCTCTTGAATTAGGTGGACAAATTAACAAACTGCCACGAAGAAAAGAATTGGCAAAATGTCATACTTCCTTTGCGCTGGCAGCTGCACATAAAAACTTCCAAGAATCATACACTACTCAAAAACGTTTTTCTTCTCTCCACAAATCTGACTCACTGCAATATGTCCCTCAACCGTAAATATGAATTTTGTCGTTCAAACAGCTTCATGATTCAACGAACAAAGTTAACGCGAATTACAGTGCAGCAAATATCATACAACATAAATATCTATTACAAGCATGAAAATGAAAGCACGTTTCGTGTAATTCCATAATACATTTTCACCACGTCTGATGATAGTTTTCACCCCGCAAACATTCCCCTCAAAATTCACAAAGTTTGAACTGAAAGCTACAAATCATGTACCGCATTTAAAATGACTATGTACTAATTAATGAAACACAATGTATATTCCTGCTTCATAATTTAAGTGAAGGTAACATTACCATACCTTCAAGACAAAATCAAAACATGTGGGGAACATAAAGAAATCTTTTAACCAAGAATATTACAAAGAATGGACAATACTTAGATAATAAAAAATGCAGAGCTGTAACTAACAATAGTACACACGTGGGTTCGTTCCAAACCAATTTTACTTTAAATTGCTCTTTACAATGAAATGGAAATTGTTGGAGTCATAGTTCTTGCAAAATTAGCTTCCTAAGTAGACTGTCTTACCATCAGTAACAATAATACACTATGGCTTTAATTACTAGAATACAAGCTCCTTCAATTACTTTATTCTCATGTGAATTTTTTGTAAAGGCAAATACTTATATCTACATAATGCCATGAAAGTTCAAACTACATTACACATCCAAATAATATTGTAATTCATATTTCTCTTGAAGTACCCCTCATGAGGATTTTTGAAATGAATTCTGAATACAGTCTCTTCTTGACAATAATTTCTAGGCACCATTCTTTAATAAAAAAAAAAGTTGCAGTACTACAGTTGGTACTGCTTTCTTCGGAAAACTAATTCAATCCATTTTCCTAACCATTCAATGACAAAACAGCCACCAAAAATATTTCAAACACTACACAGCGAGATTCTAAAACTCACTGTTTCCACGGATTGTAAGCAGCAAAAAGCGTACTCTGACCCTGATGGGCAGACTGTGTCGGATTTATAGATGAAGTGGCAGCCTTGTTGGCACCTGCAGGCCAAGCAGGTTGTGGCACCATGCTAGGAGCTGGCACCCCTGAGGGAGGTGGCACACCAGTGGGTGAAGGTACACCTGAAGGGGCTGGTACGCCAGTTGGTACTCCTCCACTAGTACGACCTTTCATCAAATTGAGTATCCTCTCCTGCAGCTCTGACTGCTTGTTTCCAGAACTCCCAACACTTCCCTGTGTCATCATTGGAGCAGCCACAGGGGTAGCTGGTACCTGTGTAGCCATGCCATATGCACTATACACCCCACTCTGTACACCAGGCACACCACCATAAACAGGATAGGCACCAGACACAGCAGCTGCTGCAGCAGCTGCAGCAGCTGCTGCTGGAGGCTGAGGAACCACACTGACAGTACCAGGAGCAGCAGTGACTGTGCCTGCTGTTGAAGTACTCTGACTCACAGGTGTGTCACCCCCCACCACACTGTTGGTACCATAATTATACCCAGGGTAGGTAACTGCCATAGGTCGGCTTGCAGTAGCTCCTGGAAAACAAGGTATTCAAAACCAAAATCAGTTCCAAGAATATTCAGACAAATGCCTGACTATCAAACACCTTAAATTACTAATAATATGGGCACCTAAAAGACTTACCATATCTTTACATATGGAAACTTACATGACAAAGGAAAATCTTGGTTACAGAAAATACTAAAAAGGCAGAATATTTAGTCAATATGCCAAAGACTCAAACCTAAAGTAAAATGCTTTACAAGATAATAAATATGGGAAAATGGAACATTTGTAATCAGCATTTCAGAAGTCGTAAAAAAAAGTAAGCATGTTAACGAGAGGGATAAAGGAAGGAGAAAACAAAAGCAATATCAATGCATACAACAAAGTCATGCAAATTTTCTTCTGAAAGTAAAAGATGCTCTAACAAAAGGCAATCTACCTTAACTCATTCGAAATGTGCAGACAGAGTTCACCATTCTATCAAATACACAAAAACAGATGCTCAACTGAATATTAACCTTAACTTTTATCCACTAGCAACACGATGCAGTTGCAATCACTCCCCAAATAATGAGGTATAGTACTGGTATGATAAGGTAACAGGTCAGCAACAAACTAATATTTATGCAAAACCTATCAGTTTCATGACCAGGAAATACAATTCTAGTAATATAACAAATTAATGCTTTTTTTTTTGTAAACTTATGCAACAGCGATCAGGTTAAAAACAGCATAAGACCACAACCAAATACTTCAAAGCACCTGTGTACCCCTTGTCACCTTCAGTAATATAACAGCTAACTACTGCTTATCATTAACTAGGATTTGCCAAGATAACACCCTCTAAAGCAAAGTGAACACTAAAAACCACTAACAATGATTGAATGCCCTGTACCACAAAGAATTAGCCTACTCATGGATATGATTTTTTTCAAAGTACATAACATTCTCCTGTGTAAGGGAGACTGTGCATGCATCCACTACCTAAATGACATGTATAATGGATAAAGATTTGTAAAATCAACTAACAACGTTTAGTTAAAACACTTTAAGCAAAGAAAGGAAAAAAATGTATTGCCATATATGAGTTTGTTTAATACTCCTTGGTGTCATCATTCACTGGTATGACTACACTCCCCATTCAGTTCTTCCATTACAAAACACAGGCCCTAAGATAGGCCATTTCATTACCGCTATGTATACATACTCTATGAGCCAGTTATCCATTTTATTGACCCACCCTAGGGTTGGATGAACAGCTGGGCTGTTTATCTAACAACCTCAATTTGTGTTTGATCGTATATCATACTTTAAAATTTAGACAAATTATGCAGTCAACTCAAAATCAAACATAAAACAAAAGGATAATTGGAAATCCTGGCTACATTCTGAAACTCATATCTCGTTGAGCTCTTCGCTATTTCTGTGTTCCATTCTCAATTATGTAAAGATTATCAAAGCCTTTGATAATTTTGAATACCAGCATCAAATCAACTCTCAACCTTCTCTTTTCTAAGCTAAGTAGTTATAAGTAATTTAGTAGGCTCTCACAGAACATGTTTATCAGTCTACAAATCATCTTGAGCATGAGCTCACCTTTGTTAGCATATTTGAAATTTTCTATGTTTTTTAATCAAATACATTTTCTTGTTCCATTATTTGTTACAATGCACATATTCTCATACACACAAACATATATGGTACATATGCAAGCTAATGGAATTACAAATACTATTTTTGTAAATTTGTCATGTTTTTCCAATTCTTATTAGCCCAAAGATACAAAATCTACATGTACAGCACCCTAGCATGCAGTACCACAAACTAGCTGTCCTGTTAAGCTCCTTAACTCAATGGGTACTTACAATGCAATTCCTTGCAAATTTCAAAGCTAACTAGAGGAAAAAAATCTTGGAACACATTCTATATTATGAGCTGCATTTCTTCTGTAATCAAACATATAGTGAAGATGAAGAATAACAACCATAACTGCTAAATGACATCAATGCTTGCTAAAATGTGACTGGTACAGAGCATTCTTAACCTCATTTAATTTAATTTCAAAGTCAGCATGATCTTTCCATGAGAAAAGACATTATAAAATCAGTCTGGTTCCCACCACCATTACACCTAAACTGAAAGAACAAGGGATGTAGACCAACAAACTCAGGCACGGAACTGATAGCCAGGGAAGCAAAGTAGGCTGATTTCACAACACCGAAGTCCATAATAAACAGCTGAATCACATCCACACTGGAAAGCAAACTGGATAAGCATTGTCTCTACTGTAAATATACCTGTTATCAATATTTTAAATTACCAAAAATGGAAGAACTGAAAAATCCACATCATGCTGCTTGAAAAATTCAATACCATATAAAGTGCATTCCCTCTATAGCAAAATGTTCATAATAAATAACAGACGGTAAAACTGAAAAGGGGACTGGAAAATAGCACTTACAACTAAGAGGGTGCTGCAAAAGAAATCTTAATATTAATTTCACCTGCGCTGTGTCAGGATGCTAAAAACCCATTCATGAGTGGTACATACATTAAAAAAATACATTAAAAGAGTACCCAAATCAATGGTACAACAAAAGATACTTTCATGCCCAAAATATATAAATGGGTACATTCCAAGGATATAACTCAACTGAGAAGGAAAAGGCAGAAGAAAAAATAAATCAAAATGAAATAAAAGAATCTACAGTCAAGGGACATAATACAAAGCTGTATCAAACACTATTTTGAGAACCACAAGGTTAAATACACCAGAAAAAGCCCAATGCAATCAATCTCCATCTGCTAAATACATTCTTAGCAGTACAAGTGATTACTCTAACAACTCTGCCTGTCTAGAATATGTTAAGAGAGAACTTAAAGGGAAATGGATAGCTTGAATCATCTAAGGGACAACTACTCACCACCCAATCCTTTTTAAGTAGATTAATGACAATAAACTTGAACTAAATCTGCAAATGAAACTCCATCCAGAATTACAACAAATATCATTATTTGGAAACTGTCAAACCATCTGTGTGTGTATCAATGTACATCCTGGTTCTTGCTTCCAACTTTAGCTGAGGATTAACAAAATGGAAATCTACAAATCTTAAAAAAGGCATAATTCAGCAATGCTGGTGAACTAGAGTCTGAAACATATGCTGGTTTCAACTTAAAATAGTGCATTTAAAGATTACTTCACAAAGTATGATACACAATATTGATTTTGCAAAGCATATAATAAGAAAACATAACACCTTCACTGAACATACAACTGTGTTAGAACAAGTGACTTAAATTCATCTTCTGACTGAGCTATGCCCGATAAATTGCATAAATTCTTTTCTTACTTCAGTCACTTGTTAAGCAAAGCTACTAACACATTCCCAGAATAAAACAAACAAATTGTATCATTAACTTTATCTCTAAATTCAAGCCAAAGGTTGGTAAAGAATGCAATACAACCAATACAATCAATACAGCTGGTGACAAAAAGTCAAAGCATCATAATCAAATTCTGAAAAAATACAGCAGAAGCCCTGGGTGTAAAAAGTATTAACAAGAAAGTTCATGAAGCCCCCTCCCTGACATTGGGTTTCCTTTTGGAATCTTGACATACTACAGATAGAGGCACAGGGAGAAACTTATATTTCAGTAGAGAAAAATAAGAATAAACAAATATGTTCATAGGTGTTCCAACCGAGAGTGCTATATGCACAAACACTGTAGTCACACTAATGCATTACTTAAGCTTGTATCTCATGAGCTTAGTATAAAGAAATAGTCATCGTGATTATACTTCAATATAGTTTGACAATTACTATCGAAAAAACTAGCACACGGAACATTATTATAATTATTGCTGTCATGATACAACTCTAGGATCCCCACATCCAATCATTCCTGCAACTTTCTGTGACTGCATAACACTCAGTACCAGGGACAGGAAGGCCTTCTTTGAAGTGACTTATTTCATGACACTATTGTGCTCTCTTTTGTCAAAGATGATACAGCTTCACCAAAGATGAGACCTCATTCACTATATAACCCCAAGCAAGCAGAGTCTGACAACACTGTCTGATACATCTACATGCAAATACAAAGGAACAATTCAACCCCTTGAAAATGAGTGACATGTCCTCTTGCAGGAACCTGTACATGATGGTACTGCAAGATCATATAGGTGAATGCATTAATTAGTGGAAAGTAAAGAAAGGGAGGGGGATCTGATAATCTAACTATACTTCCTGCTTCTTCCTTCCTTTTATACATATTTGCCACCTCCCCATGAGTGAGGCAGATGATGGTAATGCAAGATCATAACAAAGGGAGGGCATTAATCAGTGGAAAATACAAAAGGGGAGGGGGATCTGATAATCTAACTACCTGCTGCTACCTTCCTTTCATACATATTTGCCACCTCCTCATGGGTGAGGTAGTGTAAAAAGCATGTGACCAAACCTTAGAGGATAAAAGAACCTCATTTGGCTCTTTCAACTGTTCTTCCTTTTGGAAAGTGATGCATTAGGGGGAAGAGTTCCAGCCCCCTGCTACTGCCCCTCATAGTCACCTTTTATGGCAAGCAGGAAACATTTAAATCTAGTGTTCCACATGTGATTGGCTCACTTGAGGTTGCTGGCTTTTGCACTCACCCACCTTTAACTTTTTGGATTAATGATAAACAAGTTCTAACAATCCAACATCTGCCAAATTATGTTCACTGTAATAACAGCCCTACAGCACATCACTAATCAACATGGGGAGTCCAAACACAAATGCCAGGGTTGTAACTTCTCCCCTTCACATACTATATGAGTATATAACATACCAAAATATTTCCCCCCAATCAGTGCTAATCATAATGGCTTGTGACTTACAGACCCTCTTCATACTTACAAAGTGCACCTTCCATGATAAACTTTTCACAAGCCAAAAAAACAGAGATCCCATGGTAATTGCTTCTAATTGTTAAAATATAGATCCTACTGCAGCTGTCATTACAGGTTACCTATTCCTTAATACTGAGGACAGTATGATAAAATGAATTCTACATGTAGAATTCAAATTCGGAAATCTTGAACATTTTGGGGACGAATTAAATCATGACCAAGCACCTAACAAAGTTTTAGCATTTCAGTGAACTGGGGCCATGCCTTCCAACTTCAGTGTTTACAATGAATGAGAGAAATCGTATATCAAAATTCATTTTCACTTAAATTTTTACAATACAGGAGTAAAAGCAAATATCATAACCCATTTTAATTTTGCTATGCTAGTTAAAAGCTAGATAAATACTCAAAGACTTGCATACATGAGTGTGACTACACCACCACAACTTGGACAAAACCCTGCAATGAAAATATACTAAACAAGCTTCATATAATGTTTTGGTATTGTATAGTACAGAAATACCATCTTGGCCATCCCCGTGATGGGAGTTTCTGCAAGAAGTGTCAAGAGATACACAGTACAGAAATATCAATTTATATGGATACTACAGATATTTCTTGAAACCTCAGCTACAGTGTCCACCAATCTGACCAAGCACAATTAAAATCCAAACCAAAGAAGGTACTCAGAATTCAAGTGGAACAAAAACCAAGACACAGTTGTGAGTTATGCTCATTATGTAAACCCTTCTCATTAACCTATAGAACAAAATCTAAGGATTACACAAACTAAAATCTGGAGATATACATATCCAATGTGATCCACATCCACATCAGAATTTGAGCAAAAGATTTGGAAAGTGTGAGACCTTACCAAGCCATGATAAAATAACTTCTGGATTTGGCTAGCTTCTGATTGAATTCTTGATTCATCTTCAAAGCTAAAATAACCTTTGGGGATAAAGAGCCAGACATTCTTATCAAACCTAACAAAAGCCTTCATTATACAAAGTACCTTGTGATGAAAAATGAAATTTCAGGCAAACACGTGTGGTCCTGTGGATGAGTAATTCAGTTTCATCTCCAAGGTAAACTTTGGGTAGGATACTAATGTATCTTTGAAGCATGACCCTTCCCTTAACAAACAACCCATCATGTTACTCTTTCAATATGATTGGGAACTAATACTTCTTTCAATAAATATGACTGTAAGAAGGACATCAAAAATAAAAGTGGCTGCTTAACCTCACTTACTGGTAATACAATTTCATTTATCTTTTCAAGTGCTTTACACAAAGAAAATAGTGCAACAAACATGAACAGTTAGCCACAAATTCATCAACTCCGGGTACTAGAAATTCATTCCCAAAGAACTGAGATACAAATGATGAGACGACTGAAAACTTAGCCGAAAACCTTCAGAATAAATGTCATAATGGTGTAAATGTGGTTCGTGTAGGGTAATGATAAAGAGGCCCGTCCAGGAGAGAATGGCCAAAGACATCCCATCTCGTCAGAAAACATCCCGAAACGGCAAAACAAATAATGCCGTTATCCAAAAAAACATATAAACCTTACGAGTACAGCATGAGAATATGGTTATCTCACCTGCAGCAGTCTCTCGCTTCTGCTCAATCTGATCATCCACCAGCAAGCTTTGACGATCCTTCAGGTACTTGATCAACTTGTCCAGGTCACCCATGGAGACAGGACGCATCTCGAGTAAATCAAGGAGCAAATTGTGAATATCTCGGGGCACTACCTCACGCATATTTCGCTGACGGGCTTTCTTCACATAGTCTCCAAAATTTTGTTCAATTAAACGCATAGCATCATCAACTGGCATGTTGCGGTGTTCTGTACAAAATGAAAGAATCCATTATGCATAGCATCAAACCTGCCCCTTAATCAAATTTTTCCCCAAGAATAATGGGGGAAAAAAATCTTGCGCTCGGAAAAGGTAACAGCACCATGTTATACTTACCCGATCTATACCCTGGTTCAACCAATACCTGCAAAAAAAACCAAACTTAGGAGGTAACAAATGCTGAAATAGGTCAGTCCACACATATACTTGAAAGACTTCAAGATCTGGGTGCAGCTAAGTGGTTACAACCAGTTTCAATGAGATCAATACAGATTTTCATGAATTAACTTTTTTTTTTTCCAAAAGAGGGAACAGAGAAGGGGGCCAGGTGAGGATATTCCCTCAAAGGCCCAGTCCTCTGTTCTTAACGCTACCTCGCTATCGCGGGAAATGGCGAATAGTATAAAGAAGAAGAAGAAGATATATATATGTAATTACTGAAGTAATGATGAGGGCCTTGGAATACATTGGCCATATTACTAAGAGATGGGAACATAATGATGTGGACATTAAGCCACATAACAGGCCATCCTGATGTAAGAGGGAGTAGTAAGACTGCAAAAGTGTTAAAATTCTGCCTGTCCATAGCTAGAGACAATTTCATTTTCCCCAAATAGGTAGTAATATTTCTGTGCTCTAAATATGGTAGAATACAACAAGAGACCAAATACTCATTTCACAGATATAGAGAATAGTTTGAAAAATATTACTCTTTATGAGAGAATACTAGATTATTTTTACAACTGTAAGTTGCTTTGTCACAATAACAACAAGCTCTACAGTTTCTCAAACATTAGTGTTCATCACCACTCAGAACCATGGACTGCATTTTGCTTTGCACCACTACTTCAAACTACCTCAATCAAGACAGTTAATCTCCACTTCTCAAAATATATTAAATCTGACATTCGTGAGCCTACTGACTGAACTTTAATAAGGATATTCAAGTATTCTGAAAGACAAGTTAATGGCAAAAATGGTTTAGCTCTAAGACCAATGCTTTCTAATGCTTCACATTCATTTAGTACTGATGTTCAAATATCTACTACATGAAGAAACCCTTGCAAGAAATCTGTTCTCTCTCTCCCACCCCAAATCTGGGTTTCCCAGATTTAATAGGGAAATCTTACTTAACTATGGGAATACAAAGATATCTTTGATCAGAAAACAGCAAAGGAATCAGGTGACTTTCATCAGATTTATAAAAGCAGTCTAATATTACAATTCTTTAGCATTGCCTATCTATCTTAATATGCTATACTCATTCCCACTTATATGGGATAAATTAAGTGCTACAGCCTGAGATCTCAATTCACCCAACACAAATCTCACACTTTAATGCAACAAGCTAAGCTAAACAAAAGCTTCCTAATCCTAGCACTTAGTTTTCCCACTTTACACAGATGTTGATTTATCTAGCAAGACTAACGCCTATTCGTACCTCTAACCGTCACACACAAAATATAAAATAATTTCCTTACATCTACTTCTAAAGTAATTATAAATCCTACACACATCAGTCAATAATCATGTCCATCTCCTTTGCAGGCTATTTGTTCTTCCTGTAACTTTAGCCAAACTCACAATGAACATCAATCAAACTTTTGCCATACATTATACATAAAGTAATTTCAAAAGGTATTTAAGCATCCATATTCCAAACAATTAATTCATATATCTTTGACTTCATTCACTGAAACACTTTCCTTGTCACAACAAACACATAAGCTGCCCATCTCCACTGTTTTCAATTCTTATCTATCTCAGCTGGGTCAAGATAGGAGGGATAGAACAATCCTGTCCCAATCAATTTTCAAACTGTATCCCTCCTCGCTTTTGCTGTATATCTTTCACCAAAGTACCACGTCTTTTCGATCAACCTATCATCTGGCTGTGTTACACATAAACATCCTTGAAAGAAAATAATTCCATGAATATTTCTGCTGACTGCTTCATGGTACATATCCTCCTTGCATGTTCACTCTAAAATTTCACTACCATATCCCTGGAATGAATCAGCCACAGCCTTTTTTTCATGAACCATTACCAGAATAAAAATATAATGATTAGTCTAAGAAACTGTCCCATTTAGTCTATCTCCCTTTATGAAAAATACTGTTGTTATATCACTAAGATACATCCTTTGCTATATAACTGTACTTATATCATTCATCTAAAACAAAATGTTCACTCATATGCAAGTACTTAGTAGTGTAGCCCATTACTGTCAAATGGCTGAAGAAATCCTGTTAGCTTGTCCATAGTATCAATATAATCTAGTCATACCTTGTGGGGCACCATGAAGAATGTTCAAGGTGAGGGACCGGTGACCCTCATTTTCAGCTGTAACAAAGATGGCGTACAGACATCGTCGTTGGCTGAGGTCACTCAACACCTGTGAAGGTGGAATGTCGGGTGGAGGGAATAACAGATCCACCATCATATTGAGTGACTTCAGTCGAGCCTCAACATTCTCAGCGTAAGCCCTGACAACGTAATAATGAACTCTAAATTATGGAAAAAAAAAGTGTACTTAAGACAGGAGCACAAAAATCTACTCATTTTAAGATAAAGTTCATATAACCTCTACTTCAAACATACTTAAACTAAACAGTCAGCATCTTCAAATGAAGTTGTTTCCTGGAATCTGGAAGGTCCCATCTGGAATTACCAATACAAAACAGGCCACAGCTTTCCCAGGTTTTCCCTTTCTGTGCAGATCCCGGTGTAGTACAGTTGGTATCTCAAGTTCAGCAGTGGGGGTTACTATGGTAATAATACACAATAACTTTATTTTTCCAATTCCAAGAATTTTTTCTTCCTATATGAAATGCACCAGCCCCTCCCTAAAAAGTAAGAATACTGAGAATTATCTATTCAACTATATCACTGATCCTAGGTTCCCTTTAGGAACTCTTTGAGGGGGGAGGGGCAGCCCTATTAAAGCAGTCCCCATACCTGGTAAACTCCACTGCACTGAAGAATTATCTTCATGCATAACATATACGAACAAAAGATGCATATACTAATATTTATTTACCTGATCTTTTCTAGAATAATGCTAAACAGTAGTAAGCCTTCTTGTCAAAAACAAGTATTTGCAAAATTCATGCTTGCTTATGCATATACTTCACATCTTTCACTATTTCATTTCCACCTGAGACGTGACAACTACCTAATATTCTTTCTGCTTTACCATCCACTCACCATAGTTTTTCTATCTATATATCCCTGAGGATAGGGGAGAAAAAATACTTCCCATGTATAATCTGTGTCGTAAAAGGCGACTAAAAGGGGAGGGAGCAGAGGGCTGGAAATCTTTCCCTCCAGTTTTTACTTCTCCAAAAGAAGGAACAGAGAAAGGGGCCCAGTGAGGATTTTCCCTCCTAAGCTCAGTCCTCTGTTCTTAATGCTACCTCGCTAATGCGAGAAATGGCAAATATGTTTGAAAAATAAAATCTGATCCCCATGACAAAAGAGTCTCCATAACTGAACTCCAATGCTGCTTCATAGCCTTTAGTGCCTCACTCTTAACAGATCGCTGGCATAGGACAACTTTAGTGCAGTGTTTTCCAAGGCTCCAACAGACTACTACTACCTAATGATCCTCCCTACTACTTCTACCTAATGCTCCCACAAAAAGTTCCTACCAACTACTTCAACAAAATGCTCCTGTCTATGTTCCTATCTACTACTTCTATCTATTGCTCCTAACATTTTGCCAAGTGGCAAGGCTAGCAAACAGCACACACCATAGGCAAATCTTGAGTTACAAAGAATGAGATGATTAATTCAAAGTGTGGTCAAAGGAGAGTTCGTAAGCTTGTAGACAGCAGGCCAACATGGGATGGGGGAGAAAGAAAAGAAAGCTACTTGAATCCGAGGAGCGCACATTGACAATAACAGAAATGATGGTCCTACACAGCCGTCGCTAACCCTCCTAAAAAATGCCCAGGTGAGTAGTACCAGAAATGCACCACCTAGGTAGATGGCTGCCTACCAACTACTAAGTCATACTAAAAATTCTTAGCTCCTTTCCAACACTGATATCTCACCACTGGCATATTCCCCAGTCCAAAGAAAATCAATTACACCTGACAAACCATCATCTCCCAAATCTTGTGCATAAATGAACAATGAATTATTCATCAAGTAAACGAACTATTTCTTTTTCATTTTTTTTATTATTCTGCTTTGTCGCTGTCTCCCGCATTAGCGAGGTAACGCAAGGAAACAGATGAAAGAATGGCCCAACCCAACCACATACACATGTATATACACACGTAATTATACACACATATACATCTCAACGCATAAACACACACACCCACAGACATATACATACATACACATGTACACAATTCATACTGTCTGCCTCTATTCATCCCCATCGCCACCCTGCCACACATGGAAAAACAACCCCCTCCCCCCCTGTGTGCTTTTTCATATGTTTGCCATTTCCCACATTAACCAGGTCGACTCAGAAACAGACAGTGAAATAGCTTCACTTGCTCTCATCCACTCTCAAGCAGTTAAGTAAAGAATACCAGAGCCCCTAATCCACAACTAGGCCACAAAGACCTTTCCATGGTACTCCTTAAAGTATGCCAATACTTGCTCATCCCATATTTCATTTCCTGGCTTTTTCAGCCCTTTGTACCTTCCTCCTGACATCCACCTAAGTTCTCTTGTACATCTCCCAATCACTTGCACTCCTTCCTGCAAATAACACCAACACACACACACATCTCTTTTTCCCTTACTTAGCAATTCAATTCCTCATCCATCCACTCACTATCCTTTTTCACCAGTCCACCTCCCACATGCCATTCACTTCTCTCACATGTGCTAGTACGGCTTTTCTAAATATCTACCAATCCTAATCTACTCACTTAGCTTCATCTTTTGCCATTCTTTACTCAGTCTCCCTTAGCATCTTTTCTCACAGCCTCTTTTTAAAGCTCAATCACATCTAAACCCTCTTCCCATCAACATTACCCCCTTTCCTTCAAAGCCCTCTTACCATCTTTCCCAATCAATAAATGCATACTATGTATACATGTATATCTTTCTATCTATGTCTCTGATGCCTGCTCCAGTTGGAACTCCCTCAAATGGGTCATGACAACAGTCTCCATACGCAAAGAACTCCAGTGTTGCTTTTTGTGCCTCGCAATAGAAAGATAGCATTAAGAACAGAGGACTGAGCCTTTGAGAGAGAATCCTCACATGGCCCCCTTCTGTTCCTTATTTTGGAAAAGTAAAAACTGGAGGGGAGGTTTTCCAGACCCCCACTCCCTCCCCTTTTAGTCATCTTCTATATATATTATAATGCAACGAAACCACAGCTCCCTAACCACATCCAGGCCCTACATACCTTTTCATGGTTTACCCCACATGCATCACTATCTATCTATATCACTGATGCCTGTTTGAACTGGAACAGAGTATCTAAACTAAAGAACTCTAGTGCCGCTTAAAATCTTTTTTCTCCTCCATCCTCCCACATACAATTTGGTCTCCCACTTTGTTCCCTCCACTTCTGACACATATATCATCTTTGTCAACCTTTCCTCACTCATTCTCTCCATATGTCCAAACCATTTCAACAAACCCACTTCTGCTCTTTTATATACATCCCTCTTCTTAAACTAAGCATTCTAAATCACCTGACATCTTTCAGCATAAAATGCCATAAGATGTTGACTGTTCTTATTCTAAACATGAAGTACCCCATGCCCCCTAATAATGCCCTTAACTGCCACATCCATTCTCAGATACAAATCATCCATCACTAATACCTTATCCCTTGCATAAAACTGCTGACATACTCACAAAGCTCCTCCTAAAACACTTGCCTCTATTTCTTAGTCCTCTCATTTCCAGGTGCATAAGTATCAATAATCACCCACCTCTTGTAATACATTTTCATTTTTACCCACATCAGTAGGGGGCTCATTTCCTTCCAATCTTTCAAACATTCTCACAACTCCTCCTTCGCCAGCTGTGCTATACTACCCTTTCCTCAGCTTTTGCCTTGACACTAACTCCTGTCTTTACTCTTTAGACATTCCCAAACTAATCTTCCCTTTCCAATAAAGCTGTTTCACTCATAGATAGAACATCAAGGTTCCTCTGCTCAAACGTACTACCTATCTCTTCCTTCTCATCTTGGTTACATTCACCTGCAATCAAGCATATGGTTTTTATGTACTATGACTTTACTGTAAAGAAATTCTAAGAAATGCTACAGTAAATTTTCAAAGCATGTGCTGCTACTAACACTACTGAAATCTTTAAAAACAGGAAAACTCACAAGCACATTTCTCTTAGCAACACTGCTCAATCAGAATGTGATCTCAACTTGAAATCTATACAATGTGCCTCATGAACTTTCAAAATTAATAATGCATAAGGTGACTTTTTAACCATTGCACTTTATTTGGAAATGTGCCTACTCAACTTTCAAAACTTAAACTCCCACATTCAATATAAACAAAGACTTTCTAACCTTTGCATTTTATTTGGAACGACTATTTCCACATCATTCGGTCTGTTGGGGTCCAGTGGATCTACTGGTTCAGTGTAGGCTGGGTATGCAGCAGGTGGTGGTGGTGCTGGAGGCCGTCCATCTACTTCTGGTCCAGGAGGGCGAGGGTACGGTTCTTCATATCTTGGTGGGTAGTATCCTCTGTAATAATCATCATACATCTCCTCATACTGACCACGACCTCGAGCTTCACGCTCACGTTCACGATTGGGATCAACACCTCCATGTCTATCGAAAACATGAAATAATATCTTAGAAAAAAAAATAACCAAAAAATCCTTACTTATACTGAGATACACCTCACATTTCATGATTCTTCATACACAGAAACATAATGAAATGTTCAAGACTGTTTTCAGATCAGACACTATGATTCCAACACCAAAGATGGAGGCGAGAGGAGATTTTTTAAAAAAACACCGAGGTGTCTAGAAAAGACATCAGGATAAGAATACTACAAGTTCCTGACCCATACAAGGATCATAGACCTGATGAAAGTTCACCACAGGTGTGGAAAACGAGTGTAGATACACTGGATGAAATTTCTGAAATACTGTTAAAGATGTCACTATAGAAAGGCAGAATCACAAGGGAAGGTTAAAAGGTAAACAACATACCTATCTACAAGAAACAAAACCAAGAACAGGCCCTAAGCTTGATTGGTCTTGCCAACACCAGTGGTCATTTCTAGAGAAGATAATTAAAGAGCAATGGATGAATTTCTAAATAGGAGAAATTACCACTGTGAGAGACAGCAAGGTTTTAAAAGGTTATGTGTAACATACGTCATAGATTTCCACAAGAGAGAGAGCCCTGTCTTAGACAAAAGGGAAGGTTGGGTGGATTGTTTGTATCTAGATTGCCAGAAAGCATATGACAATGTACCACTTGGAAAGATGATCCAGATCTTAAGCTGAATCACTCAGGAGGAATAATGGAGGAAACTTCTTCATTAGACAAAAGATTAATCTTAGCGAAAGGGAACAAAGGATGCATGCTGGAGGAGCCTTCTCCAAACGGGTCGAGATGAACAGTGGACCATTCTGGGACCACTACACTTCCTGACCTGAGTAAATGATTTGCCAGAAGATACAGAATCCTATCCGAGTATGTTTGCAGATAATGCAGAAGTCGTGAGGGAAGTAAAAAGAAAGAAGGATTGCTTCAGCTTACAAGGGGACTTTAAAAGATTCCAAAGGTGATCGAATACATGACTGATGAAAGTCAGGATAGGGAAAAGCAAAAGGCGGCCTCAATATGATTGTTATCTAAAAGAAAATATGATTAAGTATTCTGTGTATGAGAGGGGACTTGAGAATCACCATTGTCTCTAACCGTCAACAGAGTATCACATCAGAATAGTAATGGAGACAAACTATCTGCTGGCAAATGTTGCCATAGCTTTCAAGTATTCAAACAAGTTAATTTTAGAAAGCTGTTCATATCCTACATCAGGTCAGAAATAAATTGTTTAGCAGGTTAGTCACCACACTTTAAGAAGCACAACGAGCAAAGAGAGGAGGTCCACAGGAGAGCAACAAAAATGGTATCAGAATTATGGGAGCTGAGTTACAAGAAAAAGTTTAAATTTCTAAAACACATCACTAACATGGACAGTTAAACATTCTTTAAGATATGTAGGAACAGGTAACCATGACACAACATGAAATGATTAAGCAAGAAACTAATTAAAAAAGGTAACGAAGTACTTTAAATGTAAAGAAAGGCGGATAAGATTCATACAAACAGCATACATATATCTAATAAAATGTAATAGTAGTGAATGTTCCAGAGATAGGACCCCACGAGTACAAAACCCCCTTCCCATACAATTCAAGGAGGCAACAATAATAATAATAATTATGTTTTTTCTTATTATACTTAATCGCCATCTCCCGCGTTCGCAAGGTAGCGCAAGGAAACACGAAAGAATGGCACAACCCACCCACATACACATGTATATACATAAATGACCACACACACACATATACATACCTATACATTTCAATGTATACACACATATACATATGGAGATATACACATATAGACACATATACATACTTGCTGCCTTCATCCATTCCCGTCGCCACCCCGCCACACATGAAATAGCACCCCCCCACGAGGTACCGCTAGGAAAAGACAACAAAGGCCACATTCGTTCACACTCAGTCTCTAGCTGTCATGTGTAATGCACTGAAACCATAGCTTCCTTTCCACATCTAGGCCCCACAAAACTTTCCATGGTTTACCCCAGATTCTTCACATGCCCTGGTTCACTCCACTGACAGCATGTCAACCCCGGCATACCACATTCCAATTCACTCTATTCCTTGCATGCCTTTCACCCTCCTGTATGTTCAGGCCCCAATCGCTCAAAATCTTCTTCACTCCATCCTTCCACCTCCAATTTGGTCACCCGCTTTTCCTCGTTCCTTCTACCTCTAACACATATATCCTCTTTGTCAATCTTTCCTCTCATTCTCTTCATGTGACTAAACCATTTCAACACACCCTCTTCTGCTCTCTCAACCATACTTTTTTTATAACCACACATCTCTCTTACCCTTTCATTACTTACTCAATCAAACCACCTCACACCACATATTGTCCTCAAACATCTCA
>JAUTXX010529380.1:0-11071 GCA_032273605.1 Panulirus laevicauda | reverse complement strand
ACCCCCACCCAAACACGGCACACAAAAAAAAAAAAAAAAAAAAAACTCATACCCCCTTGGTTGTAGTCTTTAACTGTCACGTCGCCAGGTCTTTCATTCATATCTCCCAGCACTTAAACTCGACCCATTGCATCGAAATTGCTGATGCACTTGCTCAGTTCCTCTTGAAAAACTTGCCTCTATTCCTTGCTTCTCTGTCTACCAGGTGCACAAACACTGACAGTTACCTACCTAATCCTTTCCTACATCAATGTGGAACTCATATCTTTACACTTTTAACATATTCCTACAACTCCTTTAGCAGAAATGCCACCCCCTCCTTTGCTTTTGCTGTTGCCCTAATCTCAGGCTTTGCCCTTTGGGCATTCCCAAACCTCTGTCTTGCCATCCCCTTTAGCTTAGTGTTGCTCATGCCTGAACACCCAGGTTCTTTTCCCCTGAAAGTATTCCCTTTCTGTATTATTACTTTCCAATAAAAGGTCCACGAGAAGAGTGGTGATGTCTGAAGATCAGATTGCTTGAAAGTCTGATTAAGCACACTCCTCTTAAACATGACTAGGATGTTATGGTGCCCTATTGAAATGTAATTGGTGCTAAAGTTTTGAATTTCTATGAACTTTGTGAGCACATTAGTATAAGTACCATCATTTATGGTAGGTATACTATAAGATTCTGACATTGTTTTGTTAATGTTATATATTTGAATGATATTCAGATCGCCCTTTTAGTATTACATGATGAATAGCACTTGAGTAATTGCGTCATGTCTTTCAGCCAATTTGGCTTTGATTAGAATGCTTAATATTTGACCTTATCATGTCAGTCAGTATATAAAGAGAAAGAATAGAATGGCATTATAATACAAGGATGATTAATCACCACAGTTGTATTTGTTGAAACAGCATGATCTCTGTAAAGGTTATTTGAATATCATTTTAAGGTTAGTGCGGAAAACAAAGGAATAGCCCATCACTGATTCAGTGAGACTATGAAAATATGAGGTTTCAAAATTTAATTTTCATGAATATAACTTTATCCAGTTTCATCAGTTCTCTCCTGTATATGTATTGAAGAGTTTGTTGATGTACGGTAATCTCTTTGTTAGTGATCTTTCCTAGAACAATTATACATGTTTTGATAACTACAGTTTTCATAGCATTTTGAAATGTAGGTAAACATGTATTATACTGTTCCTAATGTAATCTTTTTTTTTGTTTTGCTTCCAGAAATATAAAAGTTCCATAGAAGATATGGAATACATATCAGAATTAGGTAATGGTACTTCTGGCAATGTTGTCAAAATGCTTCACAAAGCTTCCAAAAAAGTTATTGCTGTCAAGGTTAGTGTTTTGAACTCAGCCTCAAATGTTTTTTTGAAGGAACGATGATATCTAATCATTTCATTGCATGTATGTTTTCTCTATGCAAAGCTTTCACCACCTCTTCTCATTGTTGCACAGCTGGGAGAGTGGATGGGACTGCATTTAAGTTCCTCAAGAAGGTGGGGCAAGGGTGCGGTTGATTGGTTAGTTAGGTCATTTAAACATTTGTATTGCCCATGCTAAGGTGACAGGACTGGCAGAATGATGTATGATGTCCTTATATAAAGGCAAGGGCAGGGAGGTTGAGAAATGAATGAAGGATTGAATGACTTAATGTGGTTGTACATATGGAGACTAAGTTGACAGGCTAAAGCTAAAGTGAAGGATTGACCGAATAGTTAATTGAATTTTGGGGAGACTTTGTTAACGGAAATAGAGACGGTTGTAGATAAACAGTAGATCGGTGAAGGTGTAACTTGTAAGGGAATGTGTGTTGTTTTGGTAGTGACAGTGAAAGTACATATTCCACTGAAAAATATGAATCTTTATGCTGGCTGTGCTGCTGGTCCTACCCAACATCTGTGAAGGTTTAGGAAGTTCAGATCATTGAAGAGTTTTGACATTTTTAGCATCTCATAATGTCATTGCATGTTCTTTGCAAATTGATTATTTCATAGAGACTAGCATCTTGGAAATCCGTAAGATTTTTTCAGTTACTGTAAATGGTTGATATTGGGTTTATGACATGATAAGGTATGAACAGTGGTAACTTTTATGTTCCATAGTACACATCAGGCGATTTCTCAGGGCATATCATAGCATAAGGTTTCTATTATGGCCTTGCGAGAGTAGAGTGGAAGGGTACTGGAGGGAGAGAAATGGGCAAAGATTGCATGGGATGGTTTGTAAAGACAGTGATAAATGGAGACTCTTTTGCTATGGCTTCCCCCTTGATGGGAGTTCCCCGATGGAATAACCATCAGAGATATAAATAGATAGATAGAAAGACTGTGCAGAATCACTCAATATATCTTCAAGATTTTAGTTGAACTAACTCTTCATATAAGAAAAATTGCCATCCTCATGGGTATTAGCATAATACATGTTGATAATTTGTTTGTAATTGTAACATTACTTTGTAATAGTTGGTGAGGTAATTTGCTGAAGCTAGTATTTCCAAACTTAAAACAAAGTATAGAATATAGATGGTGCCTTGTACAGTACATAGGTTTATAGGATTTGATAATGCTATATATGCTGAAATAACAAGTGCCACAGATTTTTGTATGTAGTTGAATTAAGAACTTCACCAGGAAGACTTGATCTGGAGGTGTGCTTTATCTATTTATTTATTCATTTATTTTTTCTTCCATCACAGCAAATGCGGCGCTCAGGCAACATGGAGGAGACGAAACGTGTTTTCTTTGACTTAGAAGTTGTATTAAAATCCCACGATTGTCCATATATCGTACAGTGTTTAGGCTGCTTTATCACAGATTCTGATGTTTGGATATGTATGGAGCTTATGGCCACATGTCTTGACAAACTCACGAAACGTTATAAAAAGCCAATACCTGAACCTATCCTCGGAAAAATTTCTGTAGCTGTAAGTTTATTAGTGTGTCTTTTGTTCTAGTCTACTGATTATTTTTATTACATGCAATTCTTATTATTATGCATGTCTAACTTATTCATGGTCACAAAGTTGCATATATCCAACTGTGAAGTACATTATTATAGGTTTCATAAAATTACTAATAGTAAGTTTCCTGTTCTGTTGCAGACTCTAAAGGCCCTTCATTATCTAAAAGAGTGTCATGGTGTGATCCACCGTGATGTAAAGCCTTCCAACATTCTTCTAGATGAAAAAGGAAATATAAAACTGTGTGACTTTGGGATCTCAGGGAGACTAGTCGATTCTAAGGCCAAGACTCGGAGTGCTGGCTGTGCTGCATATATGGCGGTGAGTTTTTGCATGGCAACCGAAAATATAGTGGCCAGGGATGCTGTTGCTTCCTTGCTGTACATGATGTTTCTTTCAAGGCTGAAAGATGTAATACATTCCCCTCTGTGTATCTGTCTGTGTCTGTTTATCTATCTATCTGTCTATTCATCCACAGTATACATGCATTTATCTGTCTGTCATCAACTCTGCCCCCAATTTCATGAGATGAATCAGGTGTATGTGCAACTTCAGTGAGTTAAAGTGAAACTGAAATGTGAAACTGTATCTCTATAAGTGCTTATGATTTTACACTGACCTCTTATAAGATTTGTCACACATGACCTCCACAAACAAAATGCTTCTTTTCTATCTAATCTCAAGTCATTCCTTTGCCAATCTCATATGAAATATTCTTATCACAATCTTGCCCCACTGCATCCTTCCATTTCTAATGTGGTTTGCCTCTCCTCTTTGTATGTTCATCTGCTGTATTATATGTCTTCTTGACCAACTTGTCATTTGCTGTACATTCTACTTAAGTATAAATATATTCATATATATTTATAGTGACCCCATGAAACCATCCTGTAAGGGTCCTGGTTTTTATTATACTGGGACTCCTTTTCCATGGGCTCCTGCAGCTCCAAGGCTACACTAAACCCATTGATATGGACAGGATGGACTCCTTTGAAGTACAAAATTCTTTGACGAGACTCCTCAGCTTTGTCTTGTGGTAAGAGTGTTGTGAGTGAAGATGGTGAGAGAGGATAAGCTATTGGGAATACCTGATTTAAAAAGGACTTGTAAGTATATGTGTGTGAATGGGATTTTTTTTTCTTCTTTTACTAATCGATAGGTGTTCATAAGACTCTTGGATGTGAATGTGCTGAGAGGAGCAGTTGTTAGGTTGTCTGATTGCCAGTAGGTGGACGTAAGGTCGAAGGTTTGTAGAAGCTTTCAGAAAAAAGGAAATGATGTGGATTGGAAGAGTGGTGGTGAAAGTTTGTGAACGTGGAAAAGATGATTATGTTAAGAGATACCATGAGAGATGGAGTGTTGAATGGCAGAAGATAGGGGAAAATGAAGCTTGGAGAGTTGGCAAGGATTTGGAGGCATTTAGGGAAGTAGTGCTTGCCTGTACAAGAAAAGTGTATAGCATGTGGAGGTTAAGAGATAGACATATGAAAAAGGGTAGTAAGGATGAGAATGAGGAAAATAAGTGCTAGTGAAAGAGAACAGAGGTGCATTTGTTTTACTTGTAGGAAAGGAGCTTGAGTGATTGGGAAATAAAGTCATAAGGAAGATGCAATGGCTGAAAAAGAGGGCAAATGCGAGTTAGGGTGAGTATGTATCAGCAAACTTCAGGGGGAATAAGAGAATGTTTTGGAAGGAGGTTATAGTATGAGAAACACAAGAGAACAACTGTAAGCATCACTGAATGGGGCAATTGAGGAAGTGGCAACAGGCAAATATGAATTGCAGAGAAGGAGTGATTATTTTGAAGGATTGTTGAATGTGTTTGATGATAGGGTGGCAGATATGTGTTGTTTTGCACATGGAGGTATGCCAAGTAAGTGTCATGGCAAATAGTTTGGTCTGAAGAGGAGGTGATGAAAGCCTTGTGTGAGGTGGGGCCAAAACGATAAGTGGATGGGACTGAAGTTGAAATTCTTTAGAAAGGGGACATCCGTGTTGTTTGTATTGACTATGGTGAGTTGCCAGAGGATAGGTGTTAGTGCCTGTATAGTACCGTTGTATAAGGGCACGATTGAGAAAAGTGTATGTTCAAGTTACCCAGATAAAGTTTGTTAAGTGTACCTTGTAAGTTGTATGGAAAAGTGGTGATTGAAAGGGTAAAGGCATGCACAGAGCATGAGACTGGGAAGGTACAGTGACATTTCAGTAACTGTAGAGGATATGTAGGTCACCTGTTTGCTGGGAAGAATTTGAATGGGAAATACTCAGGAAAACAGAAGGATTTGTTTGTGGCATTTATGAATCTGAAGGAAGCATATGATAGGGTTGACTGAGATACTTTGTGGAAGGTGTTACAAATATATGAAGAGCTGGAATAGGTACTTTGTTTAGAGGTCCCAGGACAGTTTGTGGGAGGCGAACTCATCAAGCGCTAAGGTAGTAATAAGGTGTTTGGGGTAGGGGCATAGTTATAAACCCTTTATCATACGAAAATCAATCTATTTCAGACTTAAACAAGCACTTTTGAACAAAAAGAACACATTACTAGATGAGGATATATTTGTTGGTTCTTCATAAAAGAATATAGGAATAAACTTGCCCCTTTCTTTTCCAGAGTTGAAGTCACTTCATGAATTTCTCTCACATTTTACTGCTTCCAAATGAAAAGAGAATATAATTATCTTTTAATTGATCCAAAATATCTTGTTTTAGGTTTAGAATGGCAAGGTTCACAGTCTTTGATTGCCTTCTGGTAGATCTTAGATGGTTCTTTATCATTCTCAGCTTGGAGGGTACTTAACATGTTTGATTCAAAGCATTATACAAATGATAAAGATATGAAAGGGCTGCTGTCCAAGCTTGTCACTCCATGTAACTCTCAGCCCTGAGGGCCCTAGATATTCATTTGTTAAAATAAGGTTGACTTGTAGGGACCTTGAATGTGGGAGCCATGGGGTGAATGTCCCAGATGCCAAACATTAAGCTATCTCAATAAATGGCATGGAAGGAAAGCAATTAGAAATAGTGAAAAGTTTTTACAAGAGAGTAAGTGTTCAAGTAGGAAGAGAGGAATATGAGTGGTTCGAGGTTAAGGGGGTTTGCATCAGAGATGTGTGACATCACCAAAGTTTTTCAATCTGTGTATGGATGGCGAGGTGAGAGAGGTGAATGTTCTGAGTCTGGAAGGTGAGTCACTTACTGTTTGCTGATGGCAGATTTGAGTGAGAAACTGCAAGAGCTGGCTTTTAGATTTGCAATTGTATGAGTAAAAAGTTAAGAGTAACCCTGTATCTTTTCACAGGATAAAAAAGAGTAGAACCTCATTAGGGAGCATTTCACTGCAAAGGAGTCCATCTTTACCCAGCTCCTGATTGTAGCACACCCTTAAGCTTCAGAAACCTTGTAATAGGGGTTCTGGGTTTGTATTATTAGATTGTATTTGTAGAGATATCATGTAACCCATAAAAGATTGTGAAATAACTAAAGGTCTTTTCTTAGCCGGAAAGAATAGACCCACCCGACCCTACGAAGCCAGATTATGACATCCGTGCGGACGTTTGGAGTTTGGGCATCACACTGGTTGAACTTGCAACAGGACAGTTCCCATATAAAGACTGTCGTAATGACTTTGAGGTAAGCACTGCTTGCATTAACTTCAAAACTATATGTTTGTAATCTTTCCTGTATGTTGGTATCACTGTTTTCTAAGTAATTACTTTTCTTGCCTTCGTAAAGTAGTGTCAATTGGAATGAACAAACAGTTTCCTTTGTACACATCCACATAGTGTCAGAATGGATGAACAAACAGTTTCCTCTCTACACATCTACACTAGCTGTCGTGTATAAACCTAGCAGATACCATCCATACGCCTTCCTCTTCTGTTTTGCTAGTTATATAACTTTTAAGTTGCAGCACTAACTACCCTTACCTGTACATCTCCATCCCATCTTATGCATAAAGTACACTTTATTTGCAATTTAAGCACTGCTTCCCAAGACATTGTTCCATTTCTCATCCATCCTTAACTTTCACTTCATGGTGCTCTTTATGCGATCTTTCTTGGTATGTCTGCACACAGGTAACTTTTCTAAAGCTTACACATTTTTGCCACCTCTTTCACATATACGTCATTTCCTTTTTTCTTCTAATCAGTACTACTTTCAGTCTTGCCTCCACCAGGAAATGATTGGACATTCCTCCTGTCACCCTTCCCAGCACATTTACATCCAGCAACCTCACCTATGCACCCTTTTTTTTGTCATCACATATTTCATTAATCCCCAATGACCTTGGTCCCACTCACCAACAAAATTTATGTACCATGTGTTGTAGATAACTTTTTCTTCTTTCACCAAACAACAAACATTTCCCAGTTTTCATTTACATGTGGGATTAATTGCTCCCTAGTTTTACCCCCATTTGAGATTTCAACAATATTTGCATTCAGATACCTTAGCTCATTCTTAGAAATGCCACTCCTTTCTCTGCTTAGGGTCCCCTCACACGTACCTTCTTCATATTTCTGAACCGCTCCGGTTTATTTTGCTCACACTCGGAACATCCAGGTTTTTCTTATCAAACATAACACCTCTCTCCTTTTCTTCTGGATTAAGACCATGCACATTCAGACATCCCAGCCAGAGCCTTCAAGGAAGGATCCTCACTTAGATCCTTTCCTTTGTAACTACTTTTAGTAATTGATAGAATGGGAGAGAAGGATTTTCCATTCCCTGCTTCTCTCCCTCCTCCATTTTCTGTGATGTGCAGGAGATATGTGTGTAGCATTCTTTTCCTAGTTCCCAGGGATAGAATAGGAAATTTCTTGATGTTTATGATCGTTACCCGTTTACTTTTAATTTCTTCATTGAATTATATGATACATTAAGGATTAAGTGAACTGTTAAAGCAAGTATTTCCATTTACCATGGTATTATATTTGGTTCATAGTAAAGAAAGTATGTTCACCAGCAGTTTTTCCCTGTACCTGTTTGTTAAATGG
Source organism: Panulirus laevicauda (assembly GCA_032273605.1). Lineage (NCBI taxonomy): Eukaryota > Metazoa > Arthropoda > Malacostraca > Decapoda > Palinuridae > Panulirus > Panulirus laevicauda. The sequence goes on along the minus strand of JAUTXX010529380.1, from coordinate 3,107 downwards.
TAAAAAAAAAAAAATCACATTAACCTTTTCTTTTTGTGTGTTTCCCTTAGTTTTACCTTTTAATTTTTTTCCTGCTTTTCAGCTTTTGCTAGAAATCCTACCTTAATACTGACACTAATTTTGGTTATGTTGCTGGACTGCAGGTGCTGACCAAGGTTCTCCAGGATGACCCACCCTCACTGCCAAAGGATGGTTCCTTCAGCCCAGAATTCTGTGAATTTGTAAATGATTGGTATGTTAATATATTATCAGATTGTGATCATTTGGTAGATTAGTAAAAATTAACTCTCTTGAAAATAGGGTATATCTTTCATGATATCTTTCAAGCTGTTTTGATTGATATTTAGCTTATCATAAAAATATTTACCAGTCAAAATTTCCTGAATCTTTTCCTGCACATGCATGGATTGTTAAATACTAGATTGAGTTACGTATCTATTGGACATTTTTGCACTCTCTAAATGTCACCTTGTGGGTGGCTAAGGATTTTTTTCTACTGTATTCAGTTTTATCCTAGATTCTGTCAAGTCCCGGTGATAAAGTTAACAACTTGCATCCTTTTGTACAGAAATCCAGAAAAAGTTATTTACTAAGCCTTACGGTAACCTAAGCATATTGTTTCATGAATCTTGGCCAGAAATTGCATTGGATTATGAATTGTGTAGTGAGTCCACAAACTTCTTCAGAAAAAAAATGCAGGGAGGAGTATGAAAAGAGAGTAACTGAAAGTTTAGATGGAACTTCAGTAAATTTAGAGATGCAGTCATGTATGAATGAGGTTTTTAAAATGTTTAGAGAAAGACAACAGTATTAAATGTTGTAATATTAGTAGTTAGATACATGGTTGTGAGATATAAGAATAAAATGGAAATTCATGTTGGACAGATGAGATTAGAAATGCTATGGAAGAGAAGAAAATGGCATATGTTATGTTGCTAGAAAGGGATGTACCAGTTGAAATTCAATAAAGGAAGAGGGAAGAATATAAGATGTGTAATCAGAATGTTAAGAAGCCGATAGGGGAAAGCAAAGAGTGAGTAGATGAAGACTTTGGAAGAAAGTAGTGAAAAGTTTAGGGAAAATAAGATATTTTACTGAAAGGATCTGGTGAAAGTAGTTGGTAAGAACATTAGGCAGGAGCATTAGGTAGATAGTCAGTAGGAACAGGTTGGAGCCTCTGCAAACACCACTAGAGTTGCCCACTGCCAGTGGCCTGTTATGGGTGAGGCTTTTAAGCTAAGAAGCAGCACAGGAGTTCTCTAGTTATGGAGACTGTAGTGCATGGCCACCCCCATGAGGGAGTTCCAGTCAGGAACAGCCATCAGAAATACAGATAGAAAGACTTACTGCAACAGTAGCACTCTCAGCTTAGCTTTTTTTTAGGAGTATAGGGTCTCTTTGTACTCAAAGCATCTTTTTTTTTAATTTTTCCATTTGTGCTTCACAGTAATATATGCTAAGTTTTTTTATGCTAATAATAGAGCCACACTAGAAATTGATTAAGTGGACGTTGGTCTTAAAGGGACTGTATGATTGAGATTGAGATGGGGGTGTGCAGAGTTATGACAGGTTACAAGCCAGTAGCTCTAGCGGTTTGATAACTTTTTCTGGTATGAATAAGTCATGTCATACTTATGTTCTATAAACATGTCAGGTATTGTTATGATGTTCCATTTTCCAGCCTTATTAAGGAGTATCGCAACCGCCCAAAGTACAAGAAGCTTCTCGACTATCCCTTCATCAAGAAGTATGAAAAGAAAGAAGTTGATGTTTCAGCGTGGTTTGCAGGTACGTACGATAAGAGACTGCTTATGTTGTTAGTTTTACAGGAATATGTGAACCAGGATAAGTTGGGTATGCATAAGGGATGTGTGATTCATAGGATGGTTGGAACGTGCAAAATGGCAAGTTCATAGAGGAAGAGCAATAAGAACAGCACCTGTTTTAAAGTATGTGTGAATAAATCCATTTGATAGCTCAACCTGGTAGACTTTTCAAGCATAAGATTAAAGCTTAGAAATGTGTATTATTCATGTTTCACTTTGGGATTTGCAATGATTTAGTGAGGGGAAGTGACATTATAGCTAGAATAAGGAAAAGTAAGCAGGATTTGAGCATAAATTCTTTTTCAGATAAGTAAAAGTTCTCTCTCAGATGAAGTAAACAGAATGATTGGAAATAAGTAATGCAGATTTGAAGAATTGTATCCCTCCTGGGTAATTGTATTCTATATCATATGTAACAGATAATGTCATAAGGAATGCACCTCCATAGGTACAGTGTTATAATGACTCCATAGAGAGCTGTTGTGCATAGCGCTTCATTCTCCATGAACATATCCTGGACACTAATCGGTGCTATTAGCGTTCTTTGGTATTGCTGACAGTAGTGGCTGAGGTAAAGGAAATAGTAGAAAATATAACTTATATGAATATAGTGCTGCAATTTGTGATTGTGGTTACATGACCTACATTTTGTAACCAGTGGAAAAAATAGGAAAAATATGATAATGGCTTATATTATTAACCAATCTACTTTTAGCTCTCATAAAAACCTTTGTACATTGGCTTAAAGATATATTTTTTGCCTCAACTTCATTGTTTGTAATTTTCAGTTATACTGCAAGTATAATATACTTTGGTATATGAGAGAATGATGAGGCTTTGTGGTTTCAGATGTGTGCCGTGCGACGGATGGGAAGGTTCGGAACTCCCCACAGAGAGTAAGTATATTTTCCTCCCCCCTACTCCCCCGAGCCTCTCGGTCCCGCAGCCGGCCGCCAAGTGCCCCCATTAGTAGTGAAGGAGGAGGTGGAGGAGGAGGAGGTGGTGGTGGTGATGGTGGTAGGGGGTGAAGGAGAGGAGGGTGAGGGAGTGGGGGGGGGCATTCATCAGCATGTATGATATTCATAGGTCCACATCAGTCATATGCGCGGGGTCGCCTTCTTGTGTAATGAACGTGACACTGGGTATACGGTAGGCAGGCAGGCTCTCTCTCTCTCTCTCTCTCTCTCTCTATCTCTCTCTCTCTCTCTCTCTCTCTACGTTTGCACCACAGCTACGGGCAGGATCATCATCAGCCCTCCCATATTCGCCTCCTTTGCACCT
>JAUTXX010529358.1:288-11073 GCA_032273605.1 Panulirus laevicauda | reverse complement strand
ATATACCCCACTCCAATCCTAAGCAGTGTGTGTATGTGCAATTTCCTATTTGCACTCAAAGAGGAGTGAATCTTACTCTCATGGGGCCCCCATCTCTCGAGCTTTCTCAACTCTCATACAACATTTCAAGACCCTGTGTGCTTTTCCCATTCACAACATCATTCAGTTATTCCATTCACCCACAACCCTTATACTCCCCAAGTGCTTCGTTTACTTTTTTCCAACAAGCTTGTTTAATGCCATGTTATGACCGTTGGTTCTATCCTTGCATCCTCCGAAGAACTGTTAACAGATGACATTATCAAACAGGTAAGAAATCGTAAAATTGATCACGTCACCTTTAAATCATCTCTCATCCATGATGGACAAATCTAAGGACTCTAAACCTTTCCTTGTGACTCAGTCTTTTTAATTATGGCACCGTCATTGTTGCCTTCCTCTGTACCCTCTCTACTAACTGTTTGTGGCCCTATAAGCGCGGTGACCAAACTTGAAAAGCATATTCTTGTTTTGTCTTAATATAGAATATGAACAGCTTGCTGAATATTTCTTTAATGTTCTAATCTTTGACAAGAGACAGTTTGTCTTCTATACTATCTTCCCTAAATGTGGGAGTCTAGCGACTATTTCTACTCCAAAGTCTTTCTCAAGAACATATTCCAGGAAGCTTATTTTCTTCTAGATTACAATCATACTAAAGCCTTCTTTCGCTGCGCCACATCCTCATTACTTTACATTCCCTTGGGATGAACTTCATCATGTTCTAGAACAACTTCGTAGTTTGTCTAGGTCCCCTTGCAGGTTGATGCAATCCTTTCCACTTTCCACATGAACTTGGGCCACGTCATTCGTGACCATACTAGAGTATACAATAAGTCCAGTCCTTCTAGCCACTCATTCATATACAGATCAAGAAAGGAAAAGATCCAAGACCAGGACTCTGTGGGGCCCACCGCTTGTGACCTCAACTCAGAAGGCTTCTCTCCCCCTCTCTCTCACTGACATGCATCCTTTGTTCCCTTCCACAGAGATGAAATTATTCTACTCATCGACGAAGTCCAGCTCTTAACTCCAGTCTGAGGATTCAGCTTCTTCACTATGTGCGGTACGTTGTCAAATGCTTTCGGGTAATTAAGGCACAGACAGACCCCCTACCCAGCCTTCTCTTGATTCTCGAACAGAGTCGTCTCATAAAAAAACAAAAAATCTGAAGAGATTCGTTTTCGCACGACCTCCTTTCCCTGAAACCGCGCTGTCTCCCGCTGAAGTGGCTTCTCCTCTCCTGAAAGTCAATTTATTTTCTCTCGGCTTATCTTTTCCAGTAGCTTACTGACCACAGTCTATCAAGGCGTCCGGCGCGTAGTTCCACTCCCTCCTCCCGTTCTGTTTCTTCTTCTCGACAGGAATGACGTTTGCTCTCCACAGTGAGAGAGAGAGAGAGAGAGAGAGAGAGAGAGAGAGAGAGAGAGAGAGAGAGAGAGACGACGTGTATGCCTGCGCATGCTCGCTAGGTGTGGCGTCTGTGCTCATCCATGTAGGCTTGAGTAATACACCTCAGCCGACCAAGAGGTGTGGGTGGGGAGGGAGGCGAGGGGATCATATGCGTGTCGTGGCGTCTGGGGCACAAGGCCTGATGCCACGTCTACTTGGTCTTACTTCTACCTAGCCATAGGTATACCGCTCTGGTGTGGACGAATAATAACTACCTAGCCACTGGTACCGATGAAATATGGTTAAATTATAACTACCTCGCCACTGGTAACGATGTAATATGGCTAAATTATAACTACCTCGCCACAGGTAATGGCTAAATTATAACTACCTAGCCACTGGTACCGATGTAATATGGCTAAATAATAACTATCTTGCCAATGGTAAGGTTCTACTGTGGCCAAATAATGACTACCTAGCTACTGGTACAGCGCTAGTGTGGCCAAATAATAACTACAGACGAGAAGGTTCTACAACTACGCTACTGCTCGGGGTAGAAAAGGTGGGAAGATTCTACAACTACTCTACTACTCGGGGTAGAAAAGGGCGAGCAGGTTCTACCCTTTCTCTAGTGCTTAGGGTAGAAAAGGCGTGAAGGTTCTACCCTACTCTACTGCTTGGGGTAGAAAAAGCGAAAAGGATTTTACCCTACTCGACTGCTCAGGGTAGAAAAGGAGAAAAGGATTTTACACTACTCGACTGCTCAGGGTAGAAAAGGAGAAAAAGGTTCTACCCTACTCTACTGCATGGGGTAGAAAGTGCCAGCAGATACTTCCGTACCTCACTAAGTGGCGGATGATAATAATGATGATGATAATGATGATGTTGATGATGATGATAAGGTCAATAGGAAAGTCAGAAATGATGATAGTTTACTGTCTGCGACACAGTGCAACACAGATGGGCACCACATCCACGAGAGCCGAGTTGCAACACACCCAAGAGGTCAAACGCCATTCCTTTGTCTACCAACAAAAAAAAGAAAAGGGGGTAAGGAGCGACTTAATCACAACCATTACGTTCTCAACCACACTGATGATGATGATGTCAATAGGAAACAGTTTTTTTTCCAAAAGATGAGAATAAGACAATCAGATGCCCTAACATTAAATGAAGTAAGAAATTTGCTGAAAAGTATAAGGGAAGTTTTGTGGTGTCAGAGCGGCGGATGAATGGAATATGCCTCGTAACAATAAATGCCGACAGCAAACAAAAGAGTTAACAAATTTGTATCATAATAATGAAAGTCCAAGCTCGAATGGTGTAGAACTCCCCTCGTTGTACAGTAAATGTAATTACAGAGTTCAATAAATGTAATTACAGAGTTCTGTATTGACGAGAGACCACTCATTAACCCATTATAAACCATCAACACTATACTCTCGTCCTTAAATGCTTCAAATGTCCAATTGGCATTATGTAAGTCCGTAGCTCCCCTGATCATAATCCTTCAGTGATGATTTCTTATTTTGTATCATGAAGGTTATGGGAAGTTTCCTCACCAGGGGACATAAACACTTCCTGCTCGTGAAAGCGTGAGTGTTTTGGTGACAAGGGTTTGAACCGCTAAAAACAGCACTCGGCGTCTAGTGTTTTCCTCCCCCCGCTGGGGTCATAAGACTGATGAAAATGGCGGAACTGTCCACTAACAGTGTGGAGGTGGCTGCTTCGAACTGGATCGGAAACATTGGGAATGGATTTGAAAGCGGCATTCAGTTGTAAACATTACCTCAATCGTCGTATTCTTTGTGTTCTTATGATATCATCATCTGATGCTTCATCTACAGCAAGACGGTACGACCCACCAGCACAATGGCTTGATCCTTGGGCATGAAGGTATGACCTTGAACTAAACCCGTAAGGGTCAAAACGTCACATCCAACGACCGTGCTTAAGGAGAAAAAGAAATGGCTCCACAGACCCGGATGGTTGAAACACGGAACGTGTACTATCAACCGTTCCACTTTCTTTCTAACACACACTAAGGCTTTCCACTTTCTCTGTCCTATCTTTATTATCTTGACCCCTCTCTCTCTCCCACACACACAATACGTGGCTCCTACATATTTTATCTCAGCCTTAGTCTGATCCTGGGCCAGAAAGACTCGACGCGAAGATCCGATTTGTCGACTTGTACTCGCTAGTGCGTTTGATTACCGTGACGTTCCCACCATTTATATCTTGCACATTCGGCTGCCGCTCACTGCTCCCTTACGAGTCTGCATCTCTCCTCACATATCCTCCTCCTTCTCCACCTCACCTCAATAAGTCTACTGCTCTCCCTCATCCTCTGTCCATCCTTTTATTTTCCTCTGTCCTCTTACTTTATGAGTCCGCCTCTTCCCCCCTCCCTCTCACCGCGTGAGTCTGCCTATCCCTCCTTCCTCCCTCGCCCCTCACGAGTCCGCCTCTCCCTCCTCCCTCTCACCTCACGAGTTTCCCTCTCCCTCCACTCTCTCACCTCCCATCAACTTCAGAGTCTCTCTATCTTCTCCCTTTCACCTCCCGGGTCTCTCGCTCTTCCCGTCTCACCTCACGCGTCTGCCTCCCCCTCCCTTCTCTCACCGGCTGGGACAACGTCCGTCTTGCTTCATGCAACGATCGATCCCTGACCCTCTCTCCTTGCCTACACCCCCTCTAGCCTTACCGTCTCTCCAAGCGCTGCCTCACTCCCACTCTTGTGCCCCCTTCAAAACCCACACCACCTCATCCCCACCCCACTTTAGTGCCCCCTCTTCCATACCCGAGAAGTCCCATCCCCACGTCTCCCCCACGTCAACGTTTTCCTTAGACTCGTGCCTTCCCCACACCCACTTGCCTCACCCCCACCCCCCACTTAAGTGCACCCTCTCTTATACCCAAGTTGTCCCACTCCCACGTCTCCCCCACGTCAACGCTTTCCTCACACTTGTGCCTAGCCCCACACGCACGCTACTCCATACACACCCTCACTTCCCCATCCGGATTAAATGTAACTCCCGTCCTACCTCTATCTGCCTCTACTCCTAGGCCACCGCCACCACCATACTGTCCTCTTCAAACCATCACCCTAAAGCCATCTTTCCCCTGAACCATCACCCAGTATCTGTCCCAACCTTACGAGATCTCCCCACACACTCCTTTCCCTTAGTAGTCGCCCTGACCCTTCTCTTTCCCTCATAGTCATCCAACAACTCTCCTTTGCACCTATTCGTCATGAAGTCCGCCCTCATATCACTTTCAAGTACACACCCCTCTTCCCCAAATCTTCTCCCTCAACATCGCCTGAAACACCACTGTGCCCGTGGCTTTAATCTCACACACCACCTTGCCCTTGGGATTCACACCAGGCACTTCCATGAACACCTCCCTTGCCTTCTAACCATCATCCTATACCTCCTCCTCCTCCTCCTCCTCCTCCTCAACCATCAAACCACGCTCTTCCTGGCTTCGAAGTCTCAACAACCCACATGCCGCTGTACTGCCCCTAATCACCCACTCACTCTGACCTTCCATGGCCCCCAACCATCGGCATGATATACCTTCTCGCCTCCTAGCCATTACCCTACTTGTCTTTGAGCCTATCACCAAGCAGATTATTATCACGCTATTCCCATCATCCAAAGCCTCCCATGCCTCTATCTCTCATGCCCCTAACCATCATCTTCACGATCTCTTTGCCATTCATGACCACTCTTACGACTCCCCAAGGTCCTTAATTATGCCTTAAGACATTCTAACATGCACCTGACTCCCGCTTCTCAAACTCACATGCGTCTAATGATCATCCTAACTACTCCCTAGCCTCTAATTATCACCTTAACAAACCTCAAGCTCCTGATTATCACCTGTAGAATCTTCTACGTCACTAATCCTCACCTCGGACCATCTTTGTCACCTAATGTCTCTTACATTTCTCTCAGTCATTGCCTCAGAAACCATTCCTCACCATCGTCACCCCATATCTGTTTTCCACTACCCACCTATCACCATCCCTCGAGCCATTCAGTGCTCCTTCCTTACCCATCACCTCACATTGCTCGTCTCCCCCCCCCCCATCTCTACTACTCGTCTCCCCATCACCATTGCCTCGACACCACTCTTCGTCCCCACTCAAAGCATCATTTCCAGAGCCACTCGTTCCCCTCCTTAACCACCTCACACCATTCCTTCCTCTCCCCACTCTGTTCCGCCCCCCCCCCCTCTCGACCACCACCTCCATGCCATTCGCTCTCCCTCGACCAATAGCCACACGCCACGATCTCTCCCCTCCCGCGATCACCACTCCGCTCCGCGGTTATACTACCACCTCTTTTCTTCAGTCCCGGCACCTCCTTAACTGAGGTATACCCGCATAATGATGGGGACTGATTGACGTCTTCCTCAGCGCACCGACTCCAACTGATAGGATGAAGGAGAGTGAAGTTGTGGGAGAGGCTGGGGGGGGACGGACGCAATTAGGATGTAGTGCGTGTTGTGAGAAGGTGACGCAGTGAAGCGGTGGATGACGCAAGGAAGCGGCGGACCACGTAAGGAAATGGTGGGGGGAGGGGACAGAAGGAAAGGGATTCGGAGACGCAATGAAGCGGTGAGTGACGCAACGAAATGTCGAGGACAGAAGGATGGGGACGCGGGGAAACTCCCCACTTACGTAGAGGGGAAGAGCGGGGACCGAGAAAGTTGGTCGCGGACTCATGGGCGAGGTGAGTAAAAGTTGGAGATATGACATGTTGGAGTGAGTGGGGACAGTAGCACTGCGATGAACAGCGTGGGTGAGCACGAAGGAAGGATAAAGGAAGAGGGTAATGAGAGACGCAAGAGAGAAGGGGAAGAAGGAGGAGGAGGAGAAGAGGAAGTGTTTGGGGAAAATGTCAAAATACGTAGAGTGTATTTTAAACATAATCCCTTCTCCCCCCACCCTCCCCAGCTCGCTTTGCTATGGCGACAGGGGACGGTGGGGGGACGTGGGAGAGTAGAGGCGATGGTAGGTGGGTGGGTGGGTTGTGGTGGTGGTGGAGGAGGTACTGGTGAGTAACCACCTGGGAGTGAGGGAGGGAGGGTGGGGCAATCATTGCTAAGTAGGAAGTTATGATGGAGGGATCATTTTGTGTGGTGGAGAAAGCAACGGTGATGGTGGAGGTGGAACAGGTACTGGTGGTGGGGCAAGAGGAGTGGGGTGTGGTGTGTAGTGTAGTGGTGGGGTCATGTGAAGGGGAGATTAATGGTGGTGTAGGTACAGAAGAAGAAGGTGGTGGTGGTGGTGGTGGTGGTGGTGGTGGTGGTGGAGGAGGAGAAGGAGAAGGAGGAGGAGGAGGAGGGGGGGGTGGTGTGGGGAGTGTTGGAGGTGGAAGAGGACTCGGGTGTTAGTATAGGAGGAGAGGAAGCTCTGATGCAGTAAACACTGGTCTGCTCTTCATCCAAGGACATGGGGGAAAAAAAAAAAGCTGAAGCATTTTGTTTCGAAGCCTCATCGAAGCCACCTTGAATCATCGAACTCCTTCCGAAGCAAACATTTTTTTTTTTTTATGTCATAACCTTTCCATAAAGCTTACGTCTTCATGCCAACAAACAGTAAGGCATAACGAGACTTGTTCTAACACCGAAATATGACCTGACGATCTATTCACCGTGTTAGGCGAGGGTAAATCACTGGTCTGTTTTTAGCCAAGACACACAAAAAAGAACGAGAACTGCCCGTGAACGGTATGAAATTCACACGTCAACATCATCTCAAGAACAACGAAAGAAAAAAAAAAAAACGTATCTTGCGAGAAGCAACGTTTTGATAAGAGAACCCGGAGGCTGGTGACGTCACGGATCAAAACAAAGGGGCTGGGTGGGAGCCGGGGCCCCACCACAGGCAGCCAGTGTGACGTCACAGATAACCTTTATACGCTGCGTGTCGCTGTTGCTGCTGCTGCTGCTGCTGCTGACGCTGCTGTTGCTGCTGACGCTGCTGATGCTGCTGCTGCTGCTGCCTTTCCTCCTCCTCCTCCTCCTCCTCCTCCTCTCCCTCCCTACGCCGACCGAGGCACGCAACAGGTACGTGTCTTCCAGCACGCTAAACCTCACCTTTAATCCAGTCCTCATCACCATATACAAAGTGCTTTCCAGCAAGGTCTCGCCCGGTGTCGCCCCACGCTCGGCTTCGTCTGTCTGCCTACTCGCTCTTGCCCCTGTGGCTGTGGCTGTGGCAATACGTCATAGTCTACTCTGCAGGGGAGGATCAATGTGACTATGTGAAAAAAAAAATGAGACTGAAATCAAGTCTTCTTCATTAGCCAGTCGGTAAATGGGCTGTCGAAGATCAGCTGTTCGTTTATCAGCCGTCCTTACGTAACAACCTCGCGATGAGCAAGCTGTCTTAGGCTTAGGTGTCTATATCCCTAGGGCCTCACGCCCTCAAGAATGAGCTTGGCCAGAGGGCAGCTGGCCGACGAGGGATGAGCGAGTCACACAGGTGGCTTGGGTGGGAGCGAGGAATTAACCACTTAGGAACGGAATGACCCCTAATGCCTCGATGATGACAACCCAGCCGGCACACCTCCCCCAAGCCCCCTCCGTTGGAAACAATGTGTGTTGTCGTATACCTGTCGTTGCACGGAGGGTGAGTTCTCAGCGATCATACGTTGCACGGAGGGTAAGTTCTCAACGATCATACGTTGCACGGAGGGTAAGTTCTCAACGATCATACGTTGCACGGAGGGTGAGTTCTCAACGATCATACGTTGCACGAAGGGTGAGTTCTCAACGATCATACGTTGCACGGAGGGTAAGTTCTCAACGATCATACGTTGCACGTAAGGTAAGTTCTCAACGATCATACGTTGCACGGAGGGTAAGTTCTCAACGATCATACGATGTCTTTATATTTCTGTTGCACCTTCCCTTACCCCCTGTCGTTAGAAAAGTAGATACATCCTTCGCTAAAAAAAAAAGATTCGGATCGAAATACACTGTCGTACTTTCGCGTACAGAATCATTTCGCTATCCCTGTGCTTCGTTAAGGTTAGTGTATCATATGGTACGTTATATCCCTCCCTCTTATCCTTGGCAGTAATTAGGACATACCCATGATGATGGAATCATTTGACGTGCCTTCTTTATTTTCTTTCAAATGCTTGCACGCTTATTTACGCCTCCTAAGCAGGCCGTGTGCGAATTCTCCCCAACCCAGTGATAATAACCTCTCTAGAAATATACTAGGGGGCCGGCGGTGCCCAGTGGAGTAAACATTCTCGACGCCAAAAGAAAAAAAACAAAAAAACATTCTGCTAAATCACTTGCCAACTTTCATTCCCTCATTTAAAGTTCCATAATTGGCGATTGATCTCATCTGACCACCACCACCACCATCACCAACCAACCTTCCTACTCACTCGTGCTACTCACTTCAGTTCAGTGGGTTTTTTCTTTTTTTATCAAAACACCGACGCTTCAGCGAATCCAAGAATGACGTCAGTAAGGAGGAGAAGAACCACATTTGCCTCTGGCGGCAGTCACTACCGTGTGTCTGCCTGCAGCACTGTGATGCACTCACTCACTCACTCACTCACTCACTCACTCACTCTCCACACGTCATGCCCGGACCAGGAAGAGGGTTCAAGGCCAGACCTCGACACAGAATCACCAGGGATTGAATACCAGATACGAACTGTTAATGACATTTCGCGCGTGCTTGTATAGCAACGGCATCGCTACCTCCCGTCGAACGTTCTTCGAGTCTCTCTCTCTCAAACGGGGGATGTGACAAGTATACAAGGCTGGGGTATGGGCATTGCTCGGTGAGGTCAGGGAAAGGTTACATGACCTTGTAAAGTTGGGTTGAGGCAGGTTCCTTCCCCCCCACAACACCCCAGGTTAGTTTGGGAGAGCTCGCGACTTGGTGAAGTTGAGAGGCCCTGGTTAAGTTAGATTTCGGGCTGGCTGAAGTTTCACAGAGGCGCTGTTGAAGTTAGATTTGGGAGCTGACGTTTCAGAGGCTCTGGTTAAGTTTAAGATTTGGGGGGCTGGCTGGCTGGCTGGCTGGCTGGCTCACGACGACTGAGCGGCGGTGATGAAGATGAAGAAGTAGTCGAAGTCAGGTCGGGAATGGATCCGTAACACTCTTGTAAACAAACTTTGGCTGGAGATGGTTCATGATTCTGTAACGGGAAGGATGAAGGTGGTTCCGAAATGTGACAAGTTAGGTGGAGTTTGAGGTGGGGTGTGTGTGTGTGTGTGTTACCATTGCTTTTTGAAATTAGGTTTGCGGGGTAGGTTCATCGCCCTGACGAAGTTAAGACCGCGAAGGACCATGGTCGTGGGAAATCTAAGGTGGGGTCAATTCACATCTAAACGACCTTTCACTTTGCGTTGGGTTCCGAAAATGCGGTGGAAGCTTAGAGCGATGGGAGAAAAATTTAGTTTAAGGGTGAAAGTTTTTGATATGAGGGAAGGGGAAGGGGAAGGAAATATCAGTTACGGAGAAAGCTTTTTAACTTGAGACATGAAACGTATTGCCAACACCTCTAGATCACTAACCACAACAGCGTCACTCACCAGCGATTACTTTAACAGCATAACCAACCCTATGTTATCATGCCGTGTTCGAATCAGTGCTTCATGTGGCGTGGCTATAGGCTTCGCCCCAACCAAGGTCAGCGGATTCAGCTGCAGGTAACGTCAAAGCGTATGCGTGGTGGCGCGGGAGAGACGCCCATATTCTTATTCAGATATGTACACACACACCACACAAGGACATGTAAATTTGCATTTACATTTGTAGCTGAGCAAAACGTAGATGTCATAATATGAGGGGTGTGAGTGGCCATTTGACCTTTAATGCTCCAGCAAGTGTGTGTGTGTGTTGTGTGTGATTTTACTATTTCTGGTCACATATTTGTGTTAAGGGGAAAGAGTTTTACACTCGTGATGGCTCGTCTCAACCTTGTATACGTAACATGGCTTTTACGTGTACACACACATACACACACACACACACACACACACACAACACAGGCCTAAGCCAGGTACTCATCTTTCGACCAGTCTCGAGAGAAAGAGGAACAGTTAGGTTAGCCGTGGGATAACTGCCATTCCCAGGATTCGATCTCAAGCGGGGGTTGGGCCCGCATGGGTCAGTAACGCTAACCACTACACCATGAAGGTCCGCACTCGATACTGCAACCCGTACAAGACCTGAACATGTGACCTTCTCGATTCGAAGAGACACGAGGCGCTCTTCCAACTGCGCGCGCGCACTCGTGTGTGTGTGTGTGTGTGTGTGTGTGTGTGTGTCACCTTCCCGGGGAGAGCGAGGCGAGGCAGGAGCGG
>JAUTXX010529325.1:0-11076 GCA_032273605.1 Panulirus laevicauda | reverse complement strand
TGAACACATCTGTAAGTCCAAGGGCATGCAGAAAATAAATACAGTCACACAATCACACGCACGTCCACACACACACACACACACACACACACACACACACACACACACACACACACACACATACACACACACAGACACACACACACCGGCTCGAGAGGAACCAAGGCAACACCATCATTAGCGAGAGGGCTTGGGCCACCTCGCCACGGCCTCTGCTGAAGGTAAGTGAAGGGGGACGGACGATCACCAATTTGGACATGGCGCGTGTCTCTGGCCGGCGTTGGCTACAGGTACAAAGGAACGACACCTTGGAAATGACACGCGTTCTCTCCCTCGCCTCATAGGATACTGGACGACGATTCAAGGACACGGGGTAACAAGAAGGCGCCGAGACGCGCGTCCCTCGACTAATCCATCAAAGAGGGAGGCGGTGGTATAGGATCTTGGCTATGACTCATATCTCCCACCGGATTCACAGGAGAGAGATGATATGAACTTAAGGACTCCATCTTAGCCATGAGACGCCTTTATCTCGCTTGTGTCTCCAGAGGCAGCCATAGGGATACAGGAGAATCAACTTTGGTTACAGCTATGTCACAGATATCGCCCTATATAGCGCCAGCTCGAAGTATAGCCACGTATAGCAACAGTGAATACAGCTGAATATATACGCAGCAGTACGTATAGTCTGATGTAACAGCAGCAGCAGCAGCAGCAGCAGCAATAACAACAGCAACGCGAAAGCTCTCATTTCTCAAGTCGAGTAAAATTCAAAACATTCGTCGTGTTGCTTCAAAGTTCCGAATGATTCGAATCTCATGATGCGAACCAGCTTCTCGGATGGGGAAAAGACGGCTCACACTTATAGTCACTGAGTTCCTCTGCAAAGGAGTTAGTTGAACTTTTACATAACAGATTTTCTAGAACGAATTCGAAGAGGAAGAAGAAGCATTTTGCCCTTTGAGTAAATATTCTGCCAAGTTTATTGCAGATGTTTTTGTTCAAGTTATCGAAGCAGGCGAAGTTGTTTGGGCCGTGTGAGATTCCTGATTTTCCTCTATACAAATAAAGTCCTACGACAACAGCTGAAAATTCAAACTGTTTAGTTCCTTCGTAGTCTACCCTGATGATCCCGCAACACTATATCCCCTAAAATGCCGTTTTCCTCCAGCCTCTATTCCTATCCTCGCCGTTCCGAAGAAAATGTATATATATATATATACCAGGCCAAAAATGAAAAAAGTTTTATAATGTCGCAAAATGAGACTTTCGAAGCGAAAAAAAAAAAGTGGAGAGCCATTTGTATGGCTACAGCAAATTTCCCTCGACTTCCGAAGCGATTCAAGTTGTGACTTATGACTTAAAAGAACTTTGAATATCGATACGTGAGGCGGAATACTAGGCAGGAGGGCAGAATGTCTGACTACGAGGTAGAATATCAGATCTTGGGGTAGAATCCTGGGCGGTCTGACAGATACAGCTGAATTCGAGAACATCTGGGCATTGCTGAGGTCGGGGATAGACTATTTTGATTGAGGAATGTTTCAATTAAGTTATACCGAAGAAAAGCTGGGCACTGGAGAAGGATAGTCGCACATCGTAGAATAGAATTATGAAAGAGAAATGATAATTGGTCGTAGATGGTTATTCGTTGGACTTGAATATTTTGTCATAAGACAAGAGAACTGAAATATCATTCCTTGAAGAAAAATGTTGGTTACGCCAACGTAATAACTTGTCTGAGAATAGAGTTCTAGACGGAACATTATATGTCCAGTGAGACCTGCCACAATACACACGATATTCAAGGTTACGTTCTGGCGTAGAAAACTGGACACGAGGATGTTTCCTGAGTCCACGACGGAGTAAATGGATTAGCCGAGTAAAATCCGGGATTGGTAATATTCTTCAGTGAAGGAGACGTTTCATTTATAATCACAAGAAGTGAGAAGATGATTAATCATGCATGGTGAGTCGGAGAGGAGGGAGAAGGTTTTCCGTGTGTACATAGAAGGAAAAGGAGACGTGGGACTAGTTCAACACCTATTGGAATAGACGAAGATGAATGTTCCGCACGAACTAGTGGAAAGAAGAATTCTTTCAGGTATTAGAGGGGGGGAGACGAAACACGAATGTTCTACATGTCGCAAAACGGAATGGGACGATGAGGAAAGGAATATTCTACGTGTTGTAAAATGGAGGAAGAAATAGAGGAAGGAGGAGTAGGAGACATTTTCTGGGGCCCAGAAAATATTGAAAGTGGTCCAGGGGCCTCATGGGTGTCGGGTTGTGACAGCTGAATAAAACCTTCCAGGGAAAATTTCTAATATATTTTGGCAGGTGTGGAAAATGACGCAGGGGAGGGGACAAGGACGAGGACAGTGGAGCAGGACGCAGGAAGGGGTCAGGAAAGGGGGGGGGGACACGAGAGGAAGCACCAGGGGACATTGTCGAGGCAGAGGAAGGTTAAATGAGAAGTGGAGAGGTCAAGAATAGTAGTGGGATGGGGTAGAGACGGTAGCAAGTGAGTTGAGAAATGGAAAACAAAAAAAGAGAAGTTCGTAAGAGATAAATGGCGGATAAACAAGGGAAGAACATCGACTGGGAAGGGAAGGCTGGGGGAGATGCAGGCGAAGATTGAGGTTGAAGATTGCGTAGCAGTAGAGCCACTAGAAGAGGTGCTGGGGAGAGGAACCTGGAGGTCTTGGCGGGTAATGTGGTGGAGACTTCAGGTCGTGTGGGGTGATGAAGGGGCGAAGAAGAGGAGAGACTAGAGGTGGCGAAGGAGAAATATGAGACTGGAGCTAGGCTGTGGTAACTGTAGATGGGTCGGGAAGATTAAACTCCTGGAGGTGACGTGGGCGAGGGAGGAGGAGGAGGAGGAGAGGCCTGGGTTGACGAGGGAATGAGAATGGAGGTGAGATGAACCAAAGTAAAGGGGAGGACCGTCAGGATAATGGACCTCAAGAGTGCACAAACGTTAGAAGCCGAGATGTTCACTCCCAAGAAAGGCAGGAGAGAAACCAGGCAGTTCCAACCTTCAAAAGAAATTGAAATAAAACTTAAGCACACAACTTTTATACAAGAGTTTTACCTTAGTGCTGGTCCATGTTCTATGCGACAATCATAATCATTGCAAATGTTCCTTGCAATCTTCCGTTTTCTTCTCGAGTGTGATATTGCATCTTGCAGTATCCGCCTGACAAGAGGATTTGAAGGAACTGCTGCAGTTAAATTCTCTATACTGGAAGATATTTTCTTTTTCTCGTAGTTTATTCTTTAGAGTAACAGTCGAAAGGCGAGATGCAACATGGACATCCAAAGGAACATAATATTCGAAGAATACTTTTATAACACTTAATTTGTTGATATAATCTCGTATGGTCGTGGGGAAAACATCCTCAAGCTAGATACTGCTAGAGAGGAAAGAAAAGAATGACGTATTTAATAAGACGGTGACAAGACTCATGGAGAACTGGTGAGGTTGTAGTGGCGAAAACCATGCACGAAAGATATGAGGAAAATAAGGAGAAAAAAAAGGATTTTGCTTGGTTTATCATCAAGTGTTTCGTTCTCTCTCCTCGATCATATGTGTTTTAGTGATAGACACACACACACACACACACACACACACACACACACACACACACACACACACACACACACACGTACACACACTTGAATCCTGGGGTGCAGGATGAGGAGCCTAGCCCTTTCGTAGGAACCCACTGCAGCTTTAAGACTGCACTACACTTAGTACCAGCGACATGGGTAGACTCCTTTGAAGTGAGGATTTCTTTGAGGCGACTGTACTCTGCCTCAGCTGACGATGATACAGCCTTACCAAAAGAGAACTCTAGCTCACGGCGTAACTCGGAGCAGCATACGGCATACAGTAACTTGTATACGTATGTATACAAGTGTGTGTGTGTGTGTGTATGTGTGTGTCACAAGATGTTGGAAGTTACAACGCTAGTGCAAAGACACCTTTGTCGAGAAACACTTCGCTCCTAAAGAGTCCATCACTTCCCTGCATATGACTGTAGCGCAGACTTGAAGCTGCAGGGGCCCCATAGAGAGGAATCCTTGATTTAAAGGAGGAGGAATGAGGGAGTGAGAGGGTGTATGATCTCAGGAGATAGAAGATCTCTCATTGTCTTCAGCGATAACCACTCAGTCTCGTAGTGAAGTGACTTTTCTCTCTTGCCCGAAGGAAATATCGACTGAGCGGGAAGTAGGTCAGACGAGGACAGGTGACCAAAATTACCTCCATATTCAGCTACGCAAATTCTTGAATGCAAAAGATGAGCGAAACATCATCGCGAGGGTAAATAAACAGAACCAAAATAACATACGTTTTGATTCTGGGTTTCTTGTTAATATGTCTTTAACTCATGAGTGTTTCTGAGTGACATTTCTCAGCGGAGGAGGGGAAGCTTCCTTCGTCCTCAGCCACTCAGCTGAGGAGAGGAAGGACCGTGGCTCTCAGCCTCTCTCAGCAGAGTGGAAATTACCGCGGTCATCAGCTTCGCTCAGTTCATTCATACATGTATCACGTGACGCATGAAAACTTCTTATCGTAAACGTTGTCACTTCACCTTCTTCAAATCGATAATCTTGATGATTATCTAGTCTTTTTTCTCCCAGTAAGAGGCACGAGTAAGTTGGCGTTCTTCCTGCATGGCAAAGATCGCGTGAGGTCTTGCATTCATGCGAGTATTTCCTTCCTTTGATCGATTTCTTTTGGCCGGCATTCCGGCTGCTTTGTTACACCAGTATTGCCACACTGTTTGCCACCAGACTTGGGCATACCTTTCAAGAACATAATGGCTGCTGCTGGATATCATCCATCGTCCCTGATCAAAGACGAGAGGATTGTTTCTGCCAGCTTGAGTGTTGACAAAGGTCTGTGTAACACTGCTACACTGCCATGAAGTCTAAACATACGTATTTCTATTTCATCTGATTTTCTCTTTAACTTTTCTCTCACAGTGGTGATACCTCGATGCATTAGGAAGTGTCTCGTAAGACGACTATGAGTTTTTCTTTCTTCAGTAACTTTGTAACCTCAAGCGTTTTGGGGGTTTCGTATAAATACATGAATGGATAGTGAATCTGAAACTGTAAACATAGGATAGTTATAAATGCGTTGGTGTTACATGGAGGCATCCTGCCTAGTCAAGATTGGCTGATCAGCGCCCTTCATCTCTTGGTAACTAGATTATCCTAAGATACATTCTGGGCTGTGATTTAGCCTAATTCAACTTCACTCTGAATAAACTGATTATCGTATATCATTTAAAAGATTAGAAATAAGCTGGTAGTTTAGCCGAGATGATTTTCAATATCTCATCACCGAAAGCTGTTGTGTTCGACGATATACAATAGTACTTGAGGGACGGTTACTGCCCTGGTAACATCAATCAGTCGTAGTTTGTCTATGAGAATCCCTGTATCATATCGTGCACTACACTTGGATAAACTAAATTCTGAGAAGTCGCTCCTTCTCTACGACCAAGACTCCGCTGAATACAAAGTCGCGGATGGAGTTATCAAGCCAGGCAAGAGAAGACATTTTACTCCACGTATTATTCATGGTGGCAGGATGGAGTGGCAGGGTTAAATTTGTATCCCAGAGGTTATTTCACCCCCCCCTTGCCTTAAGTGATGTCCTCTGTATGTATTTATTCCAAGCCAGCGTGAACAAGGCCCGTGTTCTTTGTGGTAGTTTCCTCCACATGGAGAAGTCAGTCTCTCGTAGGTAGGTAGGTAGGTAGGGAGGTAGGTAGGTAAGGAGGGAGGTTGGTAGGTAGGTAGGTACGTAGGTAGATTGGTAGGGAGGTAGGTAGATAGGAGGCAGCGAGTCCTTGTTCATCATCTTGTGTCTGTGTGTGTGTGTGTGTGTGTGTGTGTGTGTGTGTGTGTGTCTGTGTATGTGTGTGTCGGTGTGTGTGTGTGTGTGTGTGTGTGTGTGTGTGTGTATATATGTGTGTGTGTGTGTACCCCAGACACCACACTAAGCCCTGTATGGTCATGTTATGTGTTTCATTTAGGAAGAGTACAGCCTCCGCGCGGGGTATAGTACACCATCCACAACGGTGCTATGTATGTTAAACAGGTGTTATGAAGACCATTATGTACACTAATACCATACAGTTGTGTGTGGCACGTCGTTCATGGAGGGAAAGAACGCACTTGCGTAAACCAGCAATGTACTGGAAATAGTTTTTACGTCTTAAAACTCTACGTAAATTTTGTTGTAAGTTCAGACTTTGCCTGAGCTACGACACGGGAGAAAGCGGCTTTAGGTGCCTGTAGCGCCTGTAGCTATCTAGTGTAGGTTGAGGTAGCGCCTGTGGCTGTCTAGTGTAGGTTGAGGTAGCGCCTGTAGCTATCTATTGGCTAGTTGATGTGTGATCTTACAGGGAACCTAGAAGCTGGTTAAACTCAACGAATCAGGGAAGTTAATCTCTCTCTAAAGAAACGTCTTAAAGAAAAGTTTCACATCATATCACTGAGACACTCGAACCTCCACTCCTTTCCTGTCTCTCTTCAGCCGAATGGATCCCAATCACAATTACCTTCTCACGGATGAATGTCTGATGATATCCTCCTCAGTTACGTAGAATATTTGGCTCTGTAACGAGACCATTAATCGTTAACAAGTTTGAACGACGATAAGCATCTAACTGAAGCTTATTAACTTAGTCATTATACCGACCAGAGTTTCCCGAGACGGAGGAGGCGGAGGAGGAGGAGGAGGAGGAGTTTCTTGGATGGGGAGAGAGGCCATGTTTACGACTCTTGCTGAATGACTGAAAAAAGGACGAGGGGCGAGAGGGACATCTCTTGGTTCAGGGTGGTTCATCATGTGGTGTTGGGCAGGGGAGGGAGATGTGGGTGTTGGAAAGGAAGGCGGAAGTGGGATAAAAGAAGAGCAAGACAGAGAGACAGAAAGATGAACAGACAGACAGAAGGATAGAAATTTATACGTACGTGGAGAGAGACAGACGGGCGGAAATACATACACACAGGCAGACAGACAGACAGAGAGACAGACAGAAGGAAACATTGAATGATACACAGACAGACGGAAATACATAGATATTTATAGACAGAGACACAGACAGAAACTAAGAGAGAGAGAGAGAGAGAGAGAGAGAGAGAGAGAGAGATTGCACTGTGTACCTCTCTCTTCTCCAGTCCCCATAATGGATTCACGTCTCCCACCATGGTGTCTCCACCAACATTAAATCCCTTAATATCAATGCAATCATAGATTTTACACATTACCCCAGTTGGGTAATTGATGGTAAAACCTGTACATAATGATGCTACCACGTTTCCTCCTTATCACTGTAAGCAAACATCAAATAGGATGTGGTGTAGCAAGAAGATATCTTTCCCATCGCTAGCTTCTGGAGTCTGCCACTAGAGCTGTGTCATCTGCAAACAGCAAGTATAAAGATGAAATGCTAGATATGAAGCTGTCAACAAAACGCCCCTATTACAGATTTATTTGCCTACCCTGAGTAAAATTTTCACGATATATCGACATCGCTATTCGTTTGTTTTTCCCCCCGAAAAGTAGAGCGCATCATTCATACTGATGGTGAAAAAAAAAAGAGGAAACACATCAATCTTGAATAATGTCCTTTTGTGTTGCTAGGAATCCGTGAAGATATATGGCATACTTTTCCCTTCCGCTAACAATTTGTTGGGCCATAACGTTGCTCACGATTCGGGAGGTGCAGAAAATAACCAATCCATCCGAGCTGATTGGGATCGTTGAATATCTGATCACACAAGCATCATAACTTCCTTTATTTGTATTCAGTTATGGTTCAGTTCTCTGGTTAGCGGGATTCCTTTGTTAGAGTAGTCATTTTCAAGACTTGGTTTATTGCCTGGGGCAACAGACAAGGAATATACGGGTGCAAAAACTGATGATTACTCTTTAAAAAACAGGCTGTGTCTCCTGGCTGTTGCTTTTTACCAATGCACTTTATTTCATTGGTGTAGAGGAGGATCGGAGTGTAAGAGTGTGGTAACCGAAAAGGCTTCTGTAAAAGGAATGACACATTGGAGACCTGAGTGTTGAGGCAATATAGTGTGTGGGAATGGTATGTTGGTGGTTTGATACAGAAGGGATATATTTGGTTGGGATTTGTTTGTAAGGGATGGTTATTGTAAGTGAGAGATAGTATAGGTGCTGGGAAGAATGATATATAGGAGGAGAGGTGGATATGAAAGGTTGTAGAGGGATTTGGTGAAGTAGGAAGGCAAGTGAAAGGGAGGGAGGGATTGTAATAGGGAAGAATGATATGTGGATGGGAAGTGTATATAGAGAGACTGAAGAGAATAGGTGTTTGTAAGGGATCGCTGGTCAAGGAAAAGGCCAGCTCAGTGGGAAAAGGTGTAGGAGAAGTGCTTGAACCAGCACATCAAGGAGTGTGGTGAGGAGGATTGGTTACTTCTTGAAAATAATCTGATTGGAAAGAAGAAGTTATCGCTACAAATTCCATTACAGGTCAGAGGAGGACGGACGGGACCAGGGCTAAGGGAAATGGACATGGATGAGGGTAGAGGTTAGGCGAATAGAGGGTGAATCAGTTGCTGTTTGCTGATGATCCAGCTCTAGTTGCAGAGTCCTACAAGAATGCTTTGAGCCTTCCCGTGTGGAATGTGTATGCTTAATCAGGAGGTACAGAATGAACTGTTAGAATGAATTTCAAAACGAGACTATGAAGCGATTGTATGGAAAAGAAGGATGTAATTTATCTTCCCGCATTTCCAGAGTCTTTAGTAAGGCCGGAAGGGAAGCGGATAAACGCTATTATCCAGGTGGTAGATTAGCGGGGTAGCCATAAAAGTGCTGAGGTAAGGAGAGCCAGCCATGAAGAGGGGATAGCCTTCCACAACACAAGAAAAAATATATATATTTAGGAGGATCTAAATCCCTAAAGCTCACTGAGGGTTTACCATGGGCAGGTTTGGAATCAAGTGTCCACGACGAAGAAGACAGATCACCACGCCATCCGACAAGACAGAAGAGCATTTGTTCATACTCGTGGAAAAGAAAATATTCTAACCCATTCACCAGTACCCACCAGCCCGCTCCCTAGCTTTCACCAAACTAACTCTACAGCACCCTGTAAAAAGAGCAGGTAGGAGGAGCGGTACCTCGGGACATGGTTTTTACGGGAATACTTGGAAATGGCTTCCTCGTGGGTCAAAACAGGTTTTTCTTTAACCCTGGAAGAGGGCTGGAAGGACAGTCTAGAGGGAATAGATTTAATACGACAAGAAAAGATGTTAATTCGTGAGAAAATAAGTTCTCTACGCAGTTCAATGTTTTGCCGAACTTAGTCCAAAAGTCTACTTTCAAGTTTAAGGAATTTGCAAGACGTCTCCGGCTAGAATTCGAAAGGCAGAGAGCATTAGCGAGGAAGGCTAATCGCAGGAATGTAATTCTACCAAAGAAAAGGGAGGCTTTTGCGAAGCCAAAGTCACCAGAGCCACTGGAAAAGTACGATGCATACCAGACGGTGATAGAGAACTTGTGAGGAATAACAAGAAAAGGAGAAAAAATAAAGAAGAGAGATACTCTTTGAGACAGGTGGTTGGTCATGGGGAGAGAGAGAGAGAGAGAGAGAGAGAGAGAGACCAGTACAACCAATAACGTGATGATGTAAGGCTGCTCCCACTGTGAGCAGGGGAACAATGTGGGTCCACGACTGACAACAATAGGAGGATGAAGAGGTACCATTTTTAGAAGAAGAGGAAGGTAGAAGAGGACGACGAAGAAAGAGGCAGGATTAGGAAAATTAAGGGAACAATATTGATAGAACTTAAGGTTAAAGGAACCTATGGGAATAACAGATGACTGACGATAAACAGGGACACAGCGATGGGAGACACCATCAGATACAACATGTAGTAGAAGCGCAGCTTACAGCAAACGCTGAGAGGAAGTTGTAACAAATACTATACAAGGAGAAGAGTGGCAGAATAAAAGCAGACATGTTATCCTGAGATTCTTTAAGACCAGACATAACGACAGCTGGAGCAAGGGGAGGCCAGACAGGCGGAGGGAAAACGGCGATAAAAGCTGCAAAATAGAAATACGAGGAGAAATAGAGAGAGGGAGAGGGAGAGAGAGAGAGAGAGGGGAAGGGGTCAAGGGTCAGCAAGGAGAAGACGTCTCGTACTTTTATTTTCCTTAGCTCTGGAAATACGCGTCGGGGAGGTGGCTAGATAGAGTAACACGAAGAGAGCTGACGATGGGACTGGCTGTTGAAGAGTAAAGTCTTCTAGAGAGGGGACTAGTTAGCAATGGTGTTGGTAAGACGTGGTCGTGTGTTATCTCGCGAGATAAGATCCGATGGAACAGTTGTCAGAGGGACGTGTGAAGACGATTGCACGACTTTCATTCAAGAACACAGAACTGCTTGTTCAATAGCTGATCCTTCGCTTCATCTTATTCTCCGGTTGATAGACTGTTCTTTTCTCTTCGGGTTATCTTCAGTAACGACACGAAAGGAGAGGAGGACCATTCTCAGCTCTTAATTGAAATGTGGAAGTGGGTAATGGGAGAGAAGAGAAGAGAAAAGGAAATTCTTTTTATAATTTTGAGGGAAGTAGAGCATTTGCCGTTAGAGAGGGGTCCATAACTACCACGAACTACTAAAAGACCTGCAAATGTACACTGTTGAATGATAATATCTTCATAGCTGGGGGAATTAGGTGGGTAGATTATAGCCAAAGGCTACCACCCACCCCGGTAACCTTTACGAGATCAGGGTCAGACAGTGAGAATCGAGCTGGGTCAACCAACACTCGAGAAAGGTCAACTACCACTCGAGAAAGGTCAACTCCCACTCGAGAAAGGTCAACTACCACTCGAGAAAGGTCAACTCCCACTCGAGAAAGCAGTGTTATATGTGGAGGAGCCCCAGCCCTCCCTGAGGGGTCTGTGCCACCGCTGCTGATGTAGCCTCGTTCGTGAGTGGTGACTTGACGAGGAGAGACAGACATGCCAAGTGTGAGCTGAGAGAGAGAGAGAGAGAGAGAGAG
>JAUTXX010529314.1:0-11076 GCA_032273605.1 Panulirus laevicauda | reverse complement strand
TATACATATATGTGTGTGTGTGTGTGTGTGTGTGTGTGTCCAAACTCCGCTTGCTAGATGTTACACTGCGAGTAAAAAGTTACGTTCGGTTTGGTTGTATCATCGTCAGTAAACCAATAGCACTACATTCCCGCTCCACCGAGTCTTATCATTTCTCTGCTACTGATTGTAGCGCACTCTTGAAGCTCAAAGAGGCCCGTAAAAGGGGACCTGGAGTTATATAATGAATTAATCAAGTAACTGTATAGTATACTGAGAGATTGTTGTACTTCTTGGGTCCCATTTCTTTGTGCGTGTAATCGCTGTTTGTGTATTACTGAGAGAGTGTACACTCGTGTTACCCCGTCTGTTAACCCAGTACATATACCATGTCTTGACCTTATTTATACACAAACATACCCACCCAAGCTTATGCGTGTGTGTGTGTGTGCGTTTCTAAAAGGTATGTATAAAGAAAACGAGAACATGGTCAAAGGATGACACAACAGAAAATAGGAATAGGGCGAGAGCGTGACGCAACAGAAAACGGGAGAGTGTTGCCTGGCCGCTCGGGCCGACCCGACTCCCCCCCGCGGGACATCCGGGTCACAGTGAGTAAACAAGCGGACAGCACCATCTAAACAAAGGCGGCTTTACCTCTCAACACTGCTTGCTCATACCCGCCTCCCCGTTGCCATTTTAGCTCTGATGCGATGCGCCCTGATGTCTCAGTCTTTGCCTGTATGTCAGCCCTGTATATCCGGGATCACTTGGCGTAATAACCGGATGAATTTCTTAATATTATTTTTCCAGATTCACCGGTCTGATGACCTAAATTGCGATGTTTATCGTTTTAACCACAATACCTTTCTCGGGCTGAAGGTAAGAGAGTTATCAATGCCACAGTGTGTGTTTATTAACGTTATATACATTGACTGAACATCTGATTAACCTGTCGTATTAGCAGTACAGTATATCAGTACCAAGCCCCTAATGACACCGAACAACATATGCATATTCATGAACTTGCACCGAAAGGAAAAACAAAGGGTTTACGTTACTGGCGCTTTATAATGTCAACTGGCGGAAGGCCTTAGGGATGCAAATCCTTCCGCGTGACAAGGGGTTAACGATCATGGTGTACGGTGGTTTAGAGGTCCCTGTGCGGCGGGAGTGTGGTAGAGGCGGCAGACGGCCCACAAAGCGGCGTGAGGCTCTGCCGTGCTGCCCCCTGCCGACGCCACAGGTAATTAGTGCTCCTCCTGAAGGCGGCCAACCCGCAGAACGAAATACGAGATGAAACGATCCGTAGGAGGAGCGGAGGAATGAGAGTGTCCAGGGAGTGCTAGGGGAGGGAGGTCTGGCGTCTGTTGTGCAAGGAGGAAGGCGAGGGAAAAGGAGGGTGTCTCTGAGAGGCATATCTGTGTTAAGGGAGAAGGTGGCATGAGGGATGTCTGCTGATGTAGAGATAGTAAAGGCGTCAAGAAGAAAGCCTAAGGAACGCTGTATTTCTTTAAAGAAATTGTCTTCCACATTGTCTAAATGGGTTGCAAAATAAGGGGGTTATATTTGGAGGAGGTTAACATGAAGCTTATGAGGAATTTATAATCGTATAGCAAAAATTGCATTTGTACACGTTGCTGTCTTTTTGATACAGTTACATCCTTTTAATGATATCGTAGGTGAGGGTAACCATATTTTCTTTTCAGCATGTCTGTAATCTTCATTCTATGAGCTTCTTCACGTAGAGATTTGTTAAGAATTATCATTTTACGTGTTCCCACCATGGCTGGCAATATCAACGGAGATATTTCATAAACATAATCTGATGTGTTGTTTTTCTTAGAACTTCAGCGTGAGAATCATGTGCCTGCAAGGCCAGGCTGGGCTTGCAGTGTTCCACGTCGCGCTGTTTGATTTGTGCATGTTTACACTAACCCACATCATGATATGACAGTGTTATTGTGTAGTGGAGACGCTGATGAAATCGGTCTGTGATTGCCTCTTGTTGAAGTTGGATGATGGTGTGGATGGTTGAAACCTGTGCCTGAGACTGCTGCTTGTTGATGGTGGATGATGATGATGGTGTAGATGGATGAAGCTGGTATCTGAGACTGCTTCTTGCTAATAGTGGATGATGATGATGGTATAGATGGATGAAGTTGGTATATGAGACTGCTTCATGCTGATTATGGATGATGAATGGTATAGATGCCAGGGTCTGCGATTGCATTGACATTGGATGATGATGTAGAGTCTCCAATGTCCGTGGCTTCTTCTTGTTGATGTTGGGTGATGATGGTATAGACGGATGAAGCCAGTGTCTGTGACTGCGTCTTGATGATGGTAGTAAGAGATGGTGAAGTGGCTGCTTTTTATGATGGTATTTCGGGCTGATGGTTGATGATGGTATGATGAAGTCGGTCAGTGATTACTTCTTGATGACGATGATGGTGTGATGAAAGAAACCTCTCTCTCTGATAGTGGATGATGTTGATGAAGGTCTGGCGAAGTAGCTGTCGGTGATGGGATCCTTCAGATGGTAGATGGTGATAATGATGGAGTTATGGTGAAGCCAGTAAGTTACTGCCCCATTTGATGGTGATGGCCGTATTAACATCCTGTATATGTTGAAGATTTCCCTTCAGCTGTTTCACTGTAAGATGAAAACCAGACTGTCTCTGAGTGTTCACATACTGTATTGGATCCTTTATATTACCAAGTAAAATTGTAATTTCCAGCCAAAAGATTTCCTCTCACATTTTTCAGAGAAAAGGATTATGAAAACATTATGTGAATGTTGTACACTCCTGGATAACATTTAGTGAATCCTGTGGTATAGCATATAATGGACGTGACAGATGAAGTGTGAAAACAATGTGCATTTTGTCGCTTTTCACGTTGGCTTTCCTGCCGGTCCACGGAAGTAAGCGCTCATTCGCCTGTTACTACTTCAATTTTCTTGTCACTGCCCCGCCGCTGTAAGAAGACGGATTTCCAAGAACACAGGAAGGCAAACGAAATATCTGATATGTTAACGAAAATGATTTTATTATTATTGTTATTATTATTATTATCATTATTATTATTATTATTATTATTATTATTATTATCATTATTGTTATTTGCGTTGTTGTTGTGTTTGTCATTGTAAGGGCTCTGCTTGAAATTACCTGCGCCCATGTGACTGTGACGCTCCGTGTCTTAAGAACTAGTGAGGGTATTGGCAGAAGAGTTTACACAAGTGTTACTCACCATCGCATGGCGTGTCGTGACTCACCCCCTGGGTCGCACCTTCAAGGTCAAGGTCACAGCAGGGGTCATGGTATATTTTCCTTTTTGCTCTGTAACTTTTGAACCCGCAGAAGGACCGGGGTGATGCTCTTTACCAAGGGTCACCCGCCAACAGACAGTGTATCATGATCCAATCCCACCGCCGTACCTGTTAAGTGAATATCATCCTCAAGGCTCATGGTAATATTCGCGTCCACTACATAAATTTTAATCCAATGGAGGAATTACACTGATACCTTTTGCAAAGTTTACCCCGCCACCGGACGGTGTTGCGAAATATCCCGCAAGAATGTGTCGCGTCGCGGTGACCCCCCGCACCTGCACCTTAAAGATTGCTTTGCACCACCAGGCTGTGTGTTGTTGCTACCCCTGCCTTCAACGTCACATATATAGAAAGACTACACAAATGTCAGTCGCCAACGGACAGGGCAGTACACTGCGATCTTCGTCAAGTATATATATATATATATATATATATATATATATTCTTCGGAAACTTAGATTCCTGATTTGATTGAATCAGGTTCAGGTATAATGTCTGAAATATTTCAATCATGCTCAAGATATTTTGTGCAAACTTTAAAGTACAACGAAAGATATGGCGGGACTTATATTGGTGACACCCATCTCTGTTGCATCTAGTTATTATTGTTACTTTTTTGTCGTTGTTGTTTCCTATAAAGGACATGGGAGTGAATGTGAGAGTGAGGAGCAATTCTCCTTAGCATGAATGGCACGTTGTGTGGTAGGGTGGAAATTGGTCTTGTTAAAAGAATTAGTGAATCCAGTGTTGAGGAACAACATGCCTTAGGAAGGGAAGAAAGTTTGTTGATCAGATTTCTGCCGGTAGACAAGTAGCGGAGAAAATTTGAAAAAAGATTATGCAGCATTCATGGATTAGAAATAGGAGCATTACATGAAAGTGAATAGGGAGGTACTTAGGGAAGATCTGACTCATAAAGGCGTGCGGAGACGACTTTTGAATGATGCGAAGAGCTTTCATAGTGAAAGAAGTGCATGCGTGAGAGTAAGTGGTGTTAACAGTGAGTGGGTGTTGCAGTAAATGTGGGAGAGTGTCAGGGTTGAGTGATGTCAATGTGGTTATTTAATGTTTTAATGGATGGGACATTATAGGGGAAGTGAGAGCGAGATGGGATGATTGTTTTGCGATCCTTAACCTTGGGGAAACAATGGAAGTTAAATGTATTTCTTGTACGCAGATGATGCCCTGTTGATAGCTAAATCAGAGCAGGTAGAATGATGGTCTGGTTCGATGATGTATGCAGGAGGAAGAGGATGAAAGTAATTGGGAATAAACGTAAGACGCCACAGTGTGTCCTGCGCAACATGGCAGACAACTTTAAGGGGTCGCTTTCTCCGTCATCCAGACTCTCACATTTTTAACCTTCAGCATATCCTTGAAAAACTGTAAATCAGATGCTCATGAAGCTTTATACATTTGCTTCTGAGCGTCAAAAGAACTGAGAGAAGTAAGAACCATAACTCATGTTTGGATCTTACCTGAGTTATGCCGTTTGTAAAAACGTTTATCCTGTAACTTGACGCATCTCCTAACTTGGAATGAATTTCTACTTTGCGTAAAAAACCTTTAGACAGTTGATTCCTGTTTCTTGAAAACTGATTGGCATAAGCCTCATGACTTGTCTTTTTCTTAACTCACAGAATTATTTCTTCATACTGTTAGGTATACTTATCAATATGGTCTACATTTGTAAACCATTCCTGAGAGAAAACCCTTCTCCCACTATCACAATCAACCAAGATTTTAACTTGTGTTGCAAAGATATATCGAAAACCAGTTATATATATAGAAAACAATGATGTGTGAAAACTTCTTAAAATGGTCTATTTTTTGTTTTTTTGTTTCACAGTTTAATGATTGCAGTAAAGTTTTCAAGCATTCGCTCTGAACGATTTTTATAGCATCTTTTCATTAGATTGTAACGGTTAGTTCCTTCGAGTGTGAAAGTAAATCAGTGAATGACGTATGATTTTAATCCAAGCAACTGATTTAGATTTATCCTGTCGCCGGTGATACAGTATTATTTTTATCACATTCAGTGAACTTTAGAATGACTCGAAAAGTGAAAAGAATATAAGTTTATGTGATTTTCTCCGTCAAAAAAGTCTTCAGAGACGAATAAAAGGATCTGAAAAATAAGAATATGAAGGCCACGCTTCATGATATGCATTTTGATTGATGTTGACGGTTATTTAGAAGCTTTATGATAGTATTGAAAATCGTTAGGACTCATTTATTTCGTCATTAAAAAACGATATTTTCATGAGTTTGTCGTGATATGGATAACTGTAAAGGAATAGATTTTTTTGTCATACTTGCTCTGCGTTTCTCACTTTAACTGGGTAGCGCTTGGAACAGATTATTGCCTTATTTGCTCTCAGCCACTTTCCAGCTGTCATGTACAGTGCACTGAAAGCACAACCTGCTCTCCACAACAAGACCTCACAGACCTTTCTGTGGTTTCCCTTAATCGCTTTATATGCTCTGGTTCAGTCCATTGACAACAAGTCCCATGTATACCACATTGCGCCTGTTCACTCTTAATCCCGTGCACACCTTACACCCTACTGCATGCTCAAGCCCCGAGCACTCAAAACATTTTTCCACTCCTTCCTTGCAGCTCCAGTTCAGACTCCACCTCCTTGATCCCTCCACCTCTATCTAACCTCTTTATTCAATCTTTCCTCTCTCATATACACTGTTATGGAAAACAAAAGTCACATAAAAAGAAACTTTAAACCTGTAACATTATAGCTTGGAAGTGTGAATACTGGCCTCCCCCGATGATTCTGCGTGAGCAGACTTATTCATACTTACATTGTTCAGGAAAGTGATGGGTATTCGTGTGGTTTAGACATGGCGCATTTTGGTAATACTTTGTCATATCCATTTACTTTGTTTTTGAGTAACAGACAACTGAACAATCTCTGAGAATTTGTAAGAGTACTCCTGTTTTCCACCGTTCTTCTTCTTATTATTATCATTATTGTTATTATTATTATTATTATTATTATTATTATTATTATTATTATCATTATTATCAATATTATAGTGCAAGTTGAACGTTGCGGGTGAGAGTGAACAAGACTGATGGTTTTGCCGTTGTAAGTTGGTGTGACATTAAAGCCAGTACAAACAGACAGGAGTAAACACGCGGGCTTAAATAGGGATGGTCTTAAACAAGGGAGAGAATAATCAAGAAAACTCCAACAGAGAAGATTAAACAAGAGTACCAAACAGAGAATATCAGAGACAGGTCTGAGTCAACACGACCCAGACACTCATTTATAAACATGTTTAGGCAAAGTGGTATTGAAAATGCAGGAGCACAGAAACAGTGAGGGGGAAAAACTGAAGAAATGAGAATGTAACAGGCACATTAAGACATATAGATAAACAGACACAAACAACCGTGGGTTATAATGAAGATACCAGACTACAACCACTCAACACTTACAACGAAGACTCCGTCACCACCCAAGCTTTCTACTGTTTACCGCCAGACGAAATATTTGTGTACCACAATAGAGTTTGTCATTTTCACGGTAAATCACTTTTTTTTCTTAGTCATACGAGTGAGATTATATTTTCATTTTATTTTTGTTATGCACACACACACACACACACACACACACACACACACACACACACACACGAAAAATTTTCTTTCCTGATACACAAATAGTTATTATGAATACTAATCACACACACACGCACACACACACACACACACACGTCATTGCCCTGTCTGGCCCTGAGTGTTTGTAAACCAGGCGCACGATAATCCCGAGTTGATTATATCCTTGCACTGGTGATACCACAGCAGAACCAGCGAGGCAGTTCCGCTGTACTACACGTGGGGAGGTTGGGCGTGTCTTGTAAGAGGTGATACCGAGTGTGACGCTAATGTCTTTGGTGTGGGAGACTCCGCCACAGACACTGGCTGCGTTTAAATAGGTTTCATGAGTCCAGAGTTCACAGATTATCGACCTGTTATGTTGTTATTGCTGGTTGGTCGAAGTATCCGGGCATTTTCGAAATTCGTTATGTATATGTGAACACTAGTGTGATACGCTATATGCCGTCTTGTTATAGATACGTTGCTTGAGTTTAGATTTTACAAATTATCGAGTATTTTTTTTACATATTTAACTACATTCTGACCACGTCGAAATATTCCAAGTTGGTTATTCACACGAACAACAGAGTTCCACTCTAATGTATTTCATAACACATGAAATTGTGTAGCAGTATGCGCTTACTCGACAGGCCAATTTAGGAATACTTACCCCTCCTTCGCTCGAACGGATTATAGAGGTAAATAACAGTCTTGCAATGATGAATCATCCAAATTCACAGGGAAAACTTTTAGCGAACGAAAATTCATGGTTGGGTGCTGAGCGTCGACCACAAACAAACATGACCAGCGTTGTCACGCGCACCCCTCCCGTCCCGGGAAGTCCCAGGCGCTCCCATTACTGCTGGGTGGTGAACAACATCCTGGGGACGGAGCTAGGAGCTATTGTCCAAGGCTGTCCCTTTACTGCTGGGGTGAATAACCTCTTGGAGTCGTAACTGGGAGCTCTTGTCTCAAGTGCTCATGGGATGTAGCTGGGAGCTATTGTCCCGGGCGATCCCATTACTGCTAGATGGTGAAGAACCTCCTGGGGACTTACTGGGAGCTGATATCCGTGGCACACCGGCTGTTGCTGTGGGCGGGCAACCTTCTCGGGCCTTAAGCTAAGAGAGGTAATGATGCAGCCGCATCTGCTGGTGGTGAGGTGAGCAGCCATTGTTTCAGGTGCTTGCGTTGCTCCCAGGGGTGTGCAAATTTCGTAGGACCCAACTAAGGGCCATTGACCCCCAAATTTCTGCCGCTACCAGAGATTGAGGAGCCCTCAGGAACACCTTAGAGCCATTTTTTCCAAGCAGTTATGTTGCACACCTTCTGTCTGTGATCCACTGACCCATATGCTTTGTTTCTGTTAGGATGAGTAACCTCGTCTCTGTTTGGGTGAGTAATTTGTGCGTTGCTCTTCGTAAGTAAGGAAACCTTTGAGGAGTTTAGTCATTAGACCCTTTCATTATGCTGCTGTTGTCCAGTTTAGTATTTACTATCATATAAGACAGCCGACTTACTGAATTCGTCTCTTGTCTATAATTCTGTGAGTATTTTCTTCCTTTATAGGTAATGAAAGAAAAAGATTTATACCATTAGATCACTCTTCATGTTAGAATGAATATTTCTAGTAAGTTGAGATATACTACAGTGTGCGATATGTTATGATAAACATTTCTAGGTGTCAAATGATAACTGAAAGTGCAGGGTGATGAATATTAGCAGAAACCATAATGGGTGATAGGTTATTCCTGTGCGTTTTTGTAGGTGAGAGAGATGATGACAAGACGAACTTATACATATTGTAAGTTGTTACTTTGTTTCCTGAGACGGTCAAGAATCTAGACTGATTGATACTTTAGAGCTTGAGTTCCTGAAAGATTAGAACAGAGACAGTGTTTAGAGTTAGGTAATGATTCACTCCTAAGTGAGAGATGAGTGATAAGCACCACTTAGGAGAGAAATAAGGACAATTCTACTCAAGAGGAAAGAGATCAAGAGGATATGGAAAATGAGAGAAGAGAGACACTTGGATTTGACAGAGGGCCTCATACTTTAGTGACTGCGAAGTGACAGAAGATAATGGAAAGACTGTCCCACTTATCACGAGAGATACATTAAGATGAAAAGTAAGAGATGAGAGACTTTGATGTGTTTCAAATGACGTGTGAGATAAGACGTCAGGGATTCCGTTCGGCGAAGAGAGAAGAGGCGAAAGATGCTGGAAGGTCTCGAGTAAGAGTTTTGTGAGAGAGAGAGAGAGAGAGAGAGAGAGAGAGAGAGAGAGAGAGAGAGAGAGAGAGAGAGAGAAATATTTTTATTTAGACACACCTATAGCCCCCTCTCATAACCTTGTATTTATGTCACATATCTTTACGCCTGTGTGTGTATATATGCACCCCTCCAAGACTAAACCAGGTACCCATTTATCGACCCGCCCAGAGAGGAGGGTGAACACAGAGGTTAGTCGAGAGCCGACAGCCGCACAGGATTTGAACGCATGCGGGCCCGACTTCTGGAGGGCCTGTGCTGACTCATAGTCAGTAACGCTGTGTGTGTGTAATCACCTATTCATACTGTACGGGAAGGGAGTTTTACACTCATGGGACTCCCATCTCTTGAACATTTTCTGTGATACTATTTAAATATTTCTGTGCTCTCAGCATAGACGGAGTCCTCATTCATTCACTTTTATTATATTTTGATATTACTTCTTTACGTTATGTTGATTTTCCTTTATTATATTATTATATTACTTTTCTACCTATTGTTAACGTCTCTTGCTTAATTTCATGTTGTGTCCTCTGCTTGTTTACCCTTACGCCTCTGTTGAACTGTTCACTGTCCACTTCATTCTAATACTTCAAAAGCTTAAAGGTCGTCTTGTCACCTTTCACTCTTCTCTTTTCCTGGGTGAGCAGATTTAAAGCCTCGAGCATTTTCTTGTGTGTACGTGTGTAAATACCTGATATTACCTGCAACGACATTTTTACCATTTTATTACGTTGAACTGTTGGCGGTAGAGGATAAAAGAAATTTTATTGCCGTAGGAGAGTATACTTATCATACCTAGTTGAGAGTGTCTACAGCAACGCTAACGGTATTCTTATGGATTATAGGAGATAAGGCTGAAAAGAATATATGGGAGATAGGCTGAAAAAATTGTTGGAGACAGACTGAAGATTATTAGAGACAGACCGGAAAAACTGAAGTTACTTAAACAGAGAGAAACAGAGAGAAAGAAGACCTGAGATATGCTGACACACATGGAGCAGCAGACAAGATGCTGGCGAGAAGCATCAGCAGTACATGCAGCGGTGCCTCTCCTCCGCCTTCGTATTGACGGTGCATTGAAATCTCCAGGCGGCTCCGTGCTGGACCAGCAGGTTACATGACTTGTCGGTGTACAGCTGATGTGTGTATGTCTGCCTGTGCTTGGTGACTTGCCGTTTATACGGTAAGGTGCTGGCATACTTTGTCGTTGGTTAAACCAAAGGCTTGTAAGCTGTAGTGTTAACTAAGTAACTCGGTTTATTTCCATGTTATTGGTTGATTTATTTACTGGATATCGTCCTTTTCCATTTCTCTCGTACTTTGAGGGCTTCAAGGCACACTCGTCGGAGGTGCTCAGAGGTTGGTAGGTCTCTCTCTCTCTCTCTCTCTCTCTCTCTCTCTCTCTCTCTCTCTCTCTCTCTCTCTCTCTCTCGCGTGTCTGTGTGTGTGTGTGTGTGTGTGATGGATACCTGTACGCCTGGCCACTGCACAGTGTCCAGATCGCAGACCGTCACTCCCGTATCCGGAGCAACCTTGTAAATCACGGAGAGGAACCGCAGTCTGCCTCCCGATAACATGACTCATTTCGATGGTTATGAAGCGTTTCGGGAGCCCCCCCCATATCTGCCGTGGTATCCTTATCGATCACGCAAATTACGACCGGCATAAGTATCCGCGATTTGCATAGCCGCAGTGGTCAGCACGGCGAGATAATTCTACCCGCCCATCACCACCGACCGGGCTATCAGTGCTCGGTATCTGCCGCCCGCGTCACGATGAATACCAATGTCCCACACTCCCAACACCTTCAAGACCTGCAGCAGCACATTGTGTACAGGGTGGTCGGTTGGGTGTGTCCTGGTGAGCT
>JAUTXX010529292.1:0-11076 GCA_032273605.1 Panulirus laevicauda | reverse complement strand
ACTTCCTTTGAAAAAAAAGAACAGTTTGAATTATGGATAATGTACTTGCAATGATTACTAGAACGGATAACTGCTGAATGGAGTCAGAGGAAGGAGAATTTTCCCAAGCCTGGTATGCCTGATCCCTAGTGTAAATGGCCTCTGAACAGAAATGGTTGAGCCAAGGGCTGGAAGATGTCATCTTGAAGGAAAAGGGAATAAATGCTTCCATTCCTGCAACAATAACATCTGCTATTCATTTGTCAGAGACTGGAGCATCACTACAACACAGCACAAAGTAGTTCACGTGATACCCAGTTCAAAATCAACATTAAAACTTCACAAATTTAGTAAATCAAAGGTGGAACCTCAAAAATTAAGAGCAATTCTGTTTCCTAAGTGACAGAGGGTATTTAAGTGAAACAAAAGTAATTGGGGAAACGAAATACATGACTAAAAATTAATCAAAGCTCCTCAGGTGTTTATCCACCTGCTTCAATGGTGAAAAAGTTACAGAAATAGGTAATAAAGACAGAAGAAAGAAAATTCCATATCTTCACAGTCTGTGAAAAGCAGGAGGTATCATACCAGTTATCTGCATGTGGCTGGTCTCTACAAAGAAATTATGGGAAGCAGCAGCCAGATGTATACAAGCCTTAGATGCAGGGACATACACATACAACTCACCAGAGAAATGGCTGAAATAATGCCTGAAGAACAGAGAGAGGGCACTAACACCATGGCAGACAGATAGGGAAGGTT
This sequence comes from Panulirus laevicauda, assembly GCA_032273605.1. NCBI lineage: Eukaryota > Metazoa > Arthropoda > Malacostraca > Decapoda > Palinuridae > Panulirus > Panulirus laevicauda. Next base: position 10,335 of record JAUTXX010529292.1, on the reverse strand, counting down.
TAAGAGAGATGATAGCTGGAAAATTAATGAGTCAGATGGCAAATGACTCCACTATGGCTAAGAGAGAGTTGGAGGAAGACCCACCCTAGATAAGCAAGCATGACTTCATACTGAGTTGAACAAAACCTTTATAGATATGGAAGAGCTGGTAACACGAAAAATAATTACATTATCTCTACAATACCCCCAGCTTTCAGAGATTGCAGATTTTGTTAAGCTGCTTGTGCGGAGTTCCCAAGATTAATGGAGGACATGGTTATGTTCAACATGCTTATGTCATTGGAGGGTTGAATTGTAATGTTTTGAAATTCAACAGCGAGAAATGAGTGAGGTTTAGAATGAAGGTAGAAACTACATTTTTGCACCACTGAATTTCCTGCTTGATCCATTCCAAGAGACTGCAGAGATCTGAATCAAGAGATATATTTACTGTAAGAAAAATAACAAGTATCACAGTGAGGATGGGAAGGAAAGTGAGGTGAAGCAGATTGGAATCATTGGTGTATTAGGCTGATGGAAAATGATCATTTATGGAAAGAAATAGAAAAGGCTCTTGGATAGAACATTGATAAACAACAATTTTGCTAGGGTTAGAGGAAGTCACTAAATTAATGCCTACCACACTATAACAACTGATAAGGAAGTTATGCATAAAAAAGCCAAAGGAGAGATATTTAGAAAGCACAGACTTATGCTACACCTTATCAAATGCTGGCTATTCACTTAGTTGTACCTACAATGAGATTTTTGCTGAAATGGCAGGACCACAACAAAAAATTCACCAATATCAGAGAGAGAAGGAAGAGATGTAAGATAAACAAACGGTCCTTTATACCCAATTAACTATCCAGTGATCTACTTATCCACTTCTCTTTTAAATCAAATAATGCAGGCAAAAAAGTATCAAAAAGTTTCAAAAACTGCAAACAGCAATAGCTAGCATTTCCTCTAGCAAGGAATGTTCACTGCTGATCATTTCTTAGCAAATGGCAGTGCCACCAAAGCATATACAATCCACTGTATGTTGCCCATGAAGAAATATATGAAATAATATACATGAAATACCAAGGAAACATAATAATATTCAAATATAGTTATTTAAATAAAGTTATTATTATTCCTTTATTCAAAGTAAAAGATGCCAAGGATGTTTATTCCAAGTAAAAGGCATTAAGGATGTATGTAGCAATAATAGGAAAAAAGTCTGTTAAGTATACCAGAAAAGTATGCAAGAGCATTACTTGATAGTGATGGAAGTGATTGAATGCAGAATGAGGAGCAAGGGGGTATTAGGAAAGGTACAGGATGTAAGGATCAGATTTCTGTGGTCAGCATGACTGTGGAAAAGTATCTAGCGAAAGGTAAGAAGCTGTATGCAGCTTTAATGGATCTGGAGAAAGCATATGACAGAGTTGAGAGATTCTTTATGGAATGAGTTAAGGATATTTTGGGGAGGGAACAATTGCTGGGATGTGGAAGCCTTCTACAAATGCACGTGTAAAAGTAGAGAGAGTAGAGCAAAAGTTTGGGTATACATAAGGGAGTGAGGTAGGGCTGTGATGTCACTGTGGCTTTTTAACATATGCATGGATGCAGTGGAAACAGATATGGAAGCAAAGCTAGGGAAACAGGATGTAAAGATGGAGTGTGGTCGTGAAGTAGGGTGGCTAACAACAAGCCTGTTTGAGGATAATAATGTGTTGTTTACTGAGAATGAAAAGGAGTCAAAGAACGTTTCAAGTGTTTTCTATGATGTGTGCAAGCATAGGCATTGAAGGCAAATCCCAGTAGAAGTAAAGTAATGGTATCTGAAAGGAGACATTGAAAGTATAGAATTTGTAAAGAGCTATAAAGTGAATAAAGAAAGTGTACTAAACTGTCTTACAGGCATGGGGGAAGAAAGGCTGGAAGTGGTGATGGAATTTAAGTATTTGGGAGCTATGGAAGGAAAGATAAAGAAGAGAGCAGTACATGGTAAAAGAGTCACTGAGTCCCTTAATAGAATAATGAAGGGTAGAGGTGTAAGTATGGAAGTGAAGAAAGGATTAAGGGACATCACAGTCCTCCTGACCCTGACCTATGCAGCCAATACATGAACATGGAATGAGTCACAGAATTCAAGACTCCAGACTGTAGAAATGAATTATCTGTTAGGAGGCTATGGTATGACTAGATGGAGTGAAGAAAGTAATATGGGTGAGTATGACAGATCTGGTTAGGTAAGGAATGCAAAGGTAATGAGTTGCGGATGGGAAGAATGGATGAAATATAATACTTTGAGGTGGTTTGGACATGTGGAAAGAATGCAAAATGGGGAGTTTAGAGAGAGAATGAATGATAAAGCGATTAAGGAGACTGGTGTAAGTGGAAGACCAAATGCGACATGGGGAAATAAAGAAAGGAAGAATACTGGATTTAGAGAGAGATGAGGGAAGAATAGGTGAAACAGCGTATGCGAGGGGGGCATGTAACGACAGGGATAAGTGGAAACTCTCTTGCCATGGCTACCCCTTTGATGGAAGTTCCTGGAGCAAACACATTTCAAGAGATTTAGACAGTCCATTATGTGGCAATGGTAAGCAATCAATCTACCAGCTTTTGACTGCTCAGCAGCATACTCATGGCAACATATCCAATACAAATGAGTTATGGCAGGCAAACAACCCACATTCTTAAACTGCAATATTGCATATAACTTTCTGAATGCACAATGTACCATGAGTGGAAAGTGTGCTTGTGAATCTTGTGCTTCTGGAAAGAAGAGGAGCAGGAAGAGCATCAGCTTGATGGTAATTTTAGACATTTTGAGGTGTTTTGATGCTGGACAATTTTGTGTTAATATCATGAAAGCTCTTGGCATGCCCGCTACATGACCAACTTCATATGTGTTATTTCTGTTCCAGTACTCTTGCAAACTGTTTTTCATCTAAATACTATGGTTAATATTGTATCAACTTTGTTCTGTATGTTTCTGTGCATGTCACTAATCTTTCTGTAAGTAAATCAGGTCGAGAAATCTATCCCAGGAATGTAAGCTCCCCTAATCCCAAGGGAGCATGTGGCAAATTGTGACATTTTCTGGTGATTCTGTTGAGCTCCATTTCCCAGGAACACATATCAATATTTAGCAGGGATAAGATGTATACTAAGAGGAGCATCAGCATGTCTTGAGGTGCAAGAGCTGTATTTATGGTATGATGAAGGACTGAGATCCTAGTTGTTCAAGAAACTGAGGGCTGACAAGAGATCCAAAGACTTTGGAGACAGCAGAAGTAGGAGCAATAAGACAATATACAGAAGAGTCAGAATGTTTTCATTTCTTAGGGAGTGTCTACACCATGGCATATATTGGCTACATCATGGCATATATTAACAACATTACGGCATACTTCCATAAAAAAAGAAAAGTTGACGTTTTCTGTGACTAAACAGGCAAGCAATGCTTACTCAAAACTGCACTTTCTTAAACTTTAAGAACTATATCATCTGGACCATTTGCCTTGCCCACTTAAAGCTGGGAGAGTAAGTAAGTATTTGGAAGACCTTGCAGAAGGAAAATATAGGGGGGGTACATGTTCAATGGGAGTAGGAGGAAGATTAGAAGAGTCTTGATTTGTGTCTGATATTACTATAAATAGGAGTGAAGCTTGTACTGTTACTTATAGTACACCTATTAAAACACTTTCTTCACCAGACTTGGTTCCATTTGCTCTAAGAAACTGGGAGTGGCCATAACAATGGAGGAACAATGGAAGTTGCAGTGAGGCACATGATAGATGAGAGGCTTAAGGTTCTGAATATCACAAAGAGTGTGCAGAAAGAAAGAGTAAAGATGGTTTTATTTGAAAATATAGCAGACCTAACAATGTTGCAATGGCTAAGAGTCTTGGGGTTTTAGTGTATAAGAAACAAAGACAGATGTGTTGAAAATGACTACATTAGAACTGACACTGCCAGGCAGAAGTGCACACTGGGTAAAGTCTGAGTGAAAAAGCAATGGTTTAGGCATATGGATGGGATGACTGAAAAGACAGACAAAGATCTAAGTATCATAAGTGGTGAGAGTTAGGGGGAGAAAGAATACCAAACAGGAAATGGAAAGATGAAGTATGGAGTGAGAGAGATGTTGAGGTATCAAAGCAAGAACATTTAGGAAGGCAAGAAGAGTGTGCTAGAAAGAAAGAATTGGAGAGATGTGGTAGGTACAAGGTACATAGTTGTTACAGAGCTATTCCAAGGCACATGAGGCAGTCAAGGTAAACCATGGATTAGTCTGAGGGGCTTAGCTTTGGAAGGTTTTGGTACAATTCACATGACCTCAAGAGACAGGATGTGTGCAAATGAGGCCATTATTTGTCTGTTCCTAATCCTATGCAATGAAGGTAAGGAAGGAAATCATGCATATAAAAATATCTCTTGCACAACTCTAAATGATCAGCAGCATTTCTAATTCCACTTGTATGTATAAGTCAGTCTAAACATAGTGCTACAAGCAAAAAAGACATACTGCAAAGGATCATTTTTGTAAAATTTAAAAATGTCTATTCATTTACATATATCAGGGTCGGTAAAGGCAATGGCTGGTGTGTCTGACAGTATAATAGTCCCAAAGTGTTGCATAGATGCGAGTCTTGGGCCATAAGAACAGATATAAAAGTGTGGGTGTCCTAAAAATGAAATGTCTGGGGAAGATACGTAGCAGGAGGCAGGCAGATCATGCAAGATATTACATGATAAAGAGGTTTGGCATTCAGCATAATCTGATTCAGGAAACTAAGTAGGGGTTTGCTAAAAGAGTTTGGGCATAAGGAGAGGATAAGGGGAGAAATATCGACAAAGAGGCTCTATGCGTTGAAAGTGGAGGGGAAGTCCAAAGAGGAGATGGAAAGATAGAGTAAAGAAGGTTCTAGAGCATCAAGGCCTAAACAATCTGGAGGGTAAGAGGCATGCAATAGATTGAAATAACTGAAATGACGTGGTATATGAGAGACAACATCCTGTTAATGATCTGAACCCAGGCCTACAAAGCAGTTAAGGTAAACCATGGAGTAGTCTGTGGAGCTTGGCTACAGATAGTAGTCTTGTATAAGGCTAATGTCTGTATTGTTTGTGATATTACCTCCCTAAGGGAAGACAGGAAATTGGGAAAAGAAAAAAATCTTTACCTTCATGTTTACATGAAGTTGATCATGTGCCTGGAGCTAAATCTTACACTCTCCATGTTAGGACTGCTGGTCTTACTTTTTGTCTCATCTAAATGAGACTACCTAGCTTGTTCTGCCACCTTCTTACAAGCACCCTACTTTTACTCAAACCACAGTACTTTTTCTTCACATAAGTTCCCTTGCAATCTCCTATCTCCACGATTGTTTTCAAAAGATAATCATGAATGAGTCGAACTAACCTGTGGGCCCTAGTCCCTGACATCATGGGGTCCTAAGAATCTCTGGGCTTCAGCCAGACTCTACTGCCAATGAAAGAAGAGGCTCAGACAGTAGTAGTAATGGACTTTCCCATGACCTTTCCTTCTCTGTAGAACCACCTCTTTTCTATCCACAACACCAACATTCGTGGTCTCACTAATAACCTCTCTTCTGCTGAACACCATCTGTCAAAAACCTCTCCTAATATCTTGCTTCTCTCTTAAGTCCAGTTGTTTAATGATGTCTCACTTGGCCCTTTTTCATATCCAATAATAATATCCACTCAGTTATGATTCAAAGGTGGTGTCTGTGCTTATTCTAATAACAACACATCTGTAACACACCTCGAGAACCTTGAGTCACTAAACTTTGATGTTAAGTGTCTCAAGGTCTGTCTCCCAACAACCGCAATTCCTTTCCTTTGTTCTGCCTACTGCTCTCCTAATTCTGCAAACTTCATATCTTTCTTCAACTATCTAAACTCCTGCAATGAGACTGTGGCATCTGCTCACCCTCAAGCCAAGATCCTCTACTTAAGGGATTTCAACACTTACCACTGGGAATGGTTGAGCTCCCCCCATATGGATGATGGGGAAATCGAAACCCTTACATTCTCCATTCTCAATGATCTAGAGCAAATCATCCCCCATCCCACCCATATTTCTGACTGTTGTGACCACTCTCCTAATATTCTGGATCTGTTTTTCACTTCTAATCCATTCTGTTGTAACTATAAAATCTTGCCCTCAATTGGTCCATCTGACCACACTCTCATAAATGTATCTGTTTTAATGGCAACTCTACCTCCATCAGCCCCTTCTAAACCTAAATATTGGCACCTCAATGAAGCTGACTGGAACAACTTTCCTTAGGAAAATCTTTTTTTTTTTTTCTTTTTTTGTAGAGGTGTCTGTCAATGCAAAACGTACAGCAAGGGTTATCTTTGTGGGAATGGAAGCACTTATCTCCTCATCCTCCAAGATGACCTCTTCTTCCTGTGCTGAGGCCATTGAGGCATGGGTTTAGCAATATCAGGTTTGGAAAATCTCTCCTTTCTCTGACTCCCATTCAGCATTTATCACTACCCATAATCACTGCAAATACATTATCTATACGATAAAGTGTTCATATATTCAAAGGAAGTATTATAACCTCTCCTCATCATCCACTGATAAGTCTTTCTGGTCTTTAACTTAAGGAAGTCTTTCTGGTCTTTAACTTAGGGCATCTCTAACTTCTGTCACTCTACCTTTCCTTCTCTTTTTTATTCTGATGATACTATAGCTGTCTCTCCTGCAAACATGGTCTTTAACTTAGGGAAGTCTTTCCGGTCTTTAACTTAGGGCATCTCTAACTTCTGTCACTCTACCTTTCCTTCTCTTTTTTATTCTGATGGTACTATAGCTGTCTCTCCTGCAAACAAAGCAACTATTTTTGGTTCCTGTTTCCTCTCTAACTCTACCTTGGATGACTCTAACATTCCATCACCCTCTAATGCTCCTCTTACTAAACCTATGTTCCTTCCTGTAATCTCTTTTTGAACTGTCTGAAGGGTGCTTCTTTCTCCAGCCTCAAGTAAGGTTTATGGTCCTGATGGCATCCTTCCCCATGTACTGAAAGAGTGCCTCTCAACCTGCACCTCTGCTTACCTGTCTCTCATCTACTTTTACAAACCAGAACTTTTCTTTCTTCTTGAAAGCATGCATTGGTACATGCCATCCCTAAGAAGGGTGACAGTTCTAACTTTTGTAACTGTTCTAACCCCTCGACCTTTCATCCTGCTGCTCTGAAATCTCCCATTTCCAAAGCCTTTGAATCCTTCCTTAACTCCCATATCCTCAGACATCTTAAATCTCACAGCCTTCTCTCTGAACACCAGTATGACTTCTGTAAGGCTAGATCCACTGGTGATATTCTTTCCTATCTTACTGATGTCTGGTCATCTTCCCTGAGAGATCCTGGGAAATCCTATGTAGTTGTTCTTGACATATCCAAAGCTTTTGACATGGTGTGGCATCAGGGTCTCATCTCTATAAGCTACCCTCCCTCACTTTGCTCCCTTATATCTGGCTCCCCCCCCGACCAATGTACCTCCATGGATCAGCTTCTCCTCATTCATCTTGATGGTTCTATCCTGTATCCTACACTTTTTCTCCTTTTTATCAATGATTTCCTTTCTTTCACAAATAACCAAATGCACTCATACAATGATGACTCAATACAGTTTTCCTTCACATCCTTCAATTCTGTTCTTCTCTCACTCAATCTGCATCTGATCTCAACATAACTTCCTCAACAAACTCAGACTTGGACAGGATATCTCTGAGGTAGATGAAATCTGGTTTAGTCTGATGCCTCCAAGACCCAGTTTCTACCCATCACTCTATCAAAAATTCCTCGCACCTTTCCTCTCTCCTTTGAAAGCTCTGTAATTCCATCTCTTGACTCAATGAACATACTTGGTATTACTGTAACATCCAAGCTATCTTAGAAACTCCACATTACAGATATAACTAAGCCTCCCTCTAAGAAACTAAGAATCCTCTTTAGATGCTGAAATTTCTTCTCTTCCAAAGAGTTACTCCATTTATACAAAGGATTGGTCCAACTTTTAACTTCAAAACTTGACCCACTTGCCCTATGCCACAATGTTGGTTAACTTTCCCTCTTCTATAGGTATTACTTTGGTTTCTGCTCCCAGGAGCTGGCTGCCTGCGTGTGCACACCACTAGCTTGGCCATATAATACTCAGCAAACTGCTACATCACAGCTGAATGGCCATTGGCAACTCAAGGGTGGGTCATTTTCATAAATGCATCTTTCCCTACACCTCAAAATGGAATTCTCTACCCTCTCATATCTTTCCCAACAACTATAACCAGGCACATTTTAAGACAGGTTTATCACTTCCTCCAAACTTCATATAAACTTTCATTTGTCTATTCTTTTACCCTTTCATTAATCTCTCTATCTATATGTCGATTAAGGCCCTGCCTTGATATGAACTTTTGCCCATGACTGAAAAAAAAAACCATTGCTCAGAATAAGGTAAATAATGAAATCTTTATACTCTGACATCTAGGCGATTGTGACTATTGTTGGATGTGTAACTGTGATCAAACTTAGAATTACTGAAAGACTGCATGTTATCATCAGACTATAAAGCTTTTGAGACAAAAATCTCCAAATACGTAAATAATAGAAAAAACTGCCTTTGCTAAAACTAAGTCCACTCTATGAGTAATCAGATCAGTATAATGACCATTACATGAAAATATTCAACTAAAAACATCTAAGCTAAAATGGAAGATTCACTGTTTATTCAATTCCAAACAAACTCTTAGCTGTCAGTTTCTACAAACAATCATTGCCTTCGAAATCAACTAAAAAGAATATGTGACATACTATCAAGGGGATGGTATCAAGCACAGATTATGCCTAAAAATCTGATATAAAAATCTACACAGGTATAAGTCAAGAAAAGGAAGACAGGCATATGAATATAAAAAGCCAAACATTTTTAGAAAAAAATTATGCCATTCATTCGCAGTACTTTTATAAGCTATAAGAATACGACTTCCTATGTTTGTTGTTCATGTAATAAGTGGCCCTTGGGAAGTTACCTATTACCTTTTCAAAAGATACCAGGTAGAATCTTGCTAAAATTACATGTGTAAACTAAGGTAAGTCCTTTAGTCTAGACAGTTCAATAACCAAATTTTGTATCACTTGTTACATACCTCTGTACTGAAGAAGTTGATCAGTGTGAGAAATATTAAAGATGCTAAACAAGCATAGATAAGTGCACGGATAAGATCCCTCCACTTCCTCCATGCAAGCAATTCATCAACATATAAGAACCGATTCCGGTAGTTCAAAGGTAACTCAAATGAGGAAGGCACTGGAAAAAGTGACTCATATGTGTCCTGGACTAGAGCATGAATCAGGTCATTGTCCTTGCTTCTTGGATCAAGGTTACTATTCAGACAAATGAACTTTCTGTGGGAGCAAAGAAAGTACTGTACTTAATAAGTTACACTTTCAAACGTAGTGCAATACACTCTGCTGTGAAAATAAGTTTTTGAGATTTTTCATGCATCTAAAAACCTGCAAGTACAACTCTAAGCAATATCAAAATATCATCATTAGTTAATTTTTTCTCTGTTGAACATGGAATTCTATATATAAGCCTTAAAAGAATTTAATGATGCTTACTATCTGCAACACAAAAAATACATATTGGGAGTAAAAGGTTCCTTTTGAGACCTTAATCCATTCACTGGAGCTCGGTCACATTTGACACTTTATTTCCAGTTCACTTGTATGTACTTGTACTGGCTGCCTCTGCCTCAAGGTAATACATACAGCCATTAGTTCTTGTATTGGCATCTCACACATTGCTAAAAGATGCTAAAGCCAAATTTTTTCATACACTGATCAGTTTAAGTGGAGATGTAAAGGAGAACTGTATAAGATCTCCACCCTCATATTACCTAGTGATTTGTAAAACTGTGACAAAATTTATGAGACATTTGATAAATGATGAAAATCAATAGTAATCATATTAACATAAAACAAACACTTCCAAACATAGCACACAACTCACTATGTATGCATGACGGTACTGCTAAAATACTTCATATGCCTTGCAGCAAAGCAGCATTAAATGAAAGGGGGCATAATACACATATAAAATGTTTTACCAAACTGAGTTGTACATTAATTCATTTAGAAGATAATGTTCTAGTTAATACAAAACTTATGGAGACATATCAAAGAGTTTATGGTTCATATTATGATTTCCATTGTGAAAAGTTGAATATATATATATTTATTTTATTCATTTTGCTTTGTCGCTGTCTCCCGCGTTAGCGAGGTAGCGCAAGGAAACAGACGAAAGAATGGCCCAACC
>JAUTXX010529280.1:6871-20573 GCA_032273605.1 Panulirus laevicauda | reverse complement strand
ATATTGATTAAGGCCCGGCCTTGATGTGGATTTTTTGTTCCATAATTGGAGCCTCAAACGTATTTTTAAAAAAGTTGCTAGAAAGCATACAGGATGAATTCCTGTATATTAGCATGTCACTGAGCACTTTAGCATCAGAGGGGCTGTCTTGCCATCATTACCAGATCTTTATTTTACACACAGTAACATGGAAATTGAAAATACATGGTCGTGAAATGCTCAAGTACCATGGAAATTGAAAATACATGGTCGTGAAATGCTCAAGTAACATGGAAATTGAAAATAAATGGTCATGAAATGCTCAGACTGAAAATAGTTCCGTGGTATTACTGAGGCTAGGCTTGAAGATTTAGCATAAAAGGTTGAGGACATACGGACGCAGTAGAAGAACAGAGGAGATGCTAGATAAGTGTAGGGCACTTATTGGGAAAGCTGTGAGAAGGTTATGGTAGTGGGACTACTTCCTCGTTTGGCTATATGTAATTCTAAGTATAATGTATAATGTTGGGTATTTGTAGTTGAGGATACATGCAGATACGAGGAAGTTCGCTACATAGATTTCTGGTACAGTTTTAGCGATGACAGACATTTGTTTTGCTGATTATGGCCTGCATTTGAACGGGGTGGAAACGTATTGTAGGAAGGATTTTTGACGAGGAAATTAAGCAAGAATTTGCCAAGACCAAGGAAAGAACAGGTTATACTAACGGAAGAAATCTACTGTTAGATATGTCAGGTAAGACCACGTCTGATGGGTTCAGGCAGACACAGGTGAACTAAGAAAAATGGATTTCAGTAAAGAGGTCTGACCTCAGAGCCCTGTGACATAACATCCCGCCCTTCTGAGAGAACTCTGGCGTTGTATGCAGACAACTTAGATATAACTGTAAATCATGGTCGACCAACATCATATTCCCTGTCACGAAAACCATGTATCATAGAAATACGAGAGTTTGCTAAATACCACATATAAATCGCTAATGAACAGCGTTATCGATACCAGGATATGATATTTTTAGTGGGGATTGTGTACCTAAAGCAGGTGGATCTGTCAAGCGCAGTGTAAAAGATAGGCTATATGTGACCAGGGTACGTAAAATTAATGTCAATGACATATGACCAGTTTTATAGTAAGTTGATAAAAAAGTCAACATTTATTTTCAGGGTGGTGTATAGATCCCGAAACAATGTGTGGAACACGATAAAGTATTACTCTCAATAGATGAATGAAATATTTTGCTAGTAACAAAGACGCAGTCATTGGAAGATAACAGGTCTGTCATTAACTGAGATATCTTAATAGGCGACCATGAGGGTGTCAGGCATATTGATCACAACTGCTTTCTAAACCAAATGTTACTATTATCGAACGATAATAGTAACATTCTAGATTTAGCGTTCACAAACAGAGATCAAGTTAGCAAAAGAGAAAAGCTAGGTAAGTGTGACCATAGTATTATCTGAGTCACTATTAAATACCATTTCCATTCTGAAGGTGAGAATGCAACTATACCAAATGTTAGATTAGCAGACTTTTATGAAATTTGCTGAGCCACCAGTGATGTAAACTGAACACATGACAACACTTGGGATATCAAAAACAAAATACTTTCTCCTGGGAGTGACAGCGTCATTAATAGGGTGAAAAGAATAGCGAGACAGATGTACCAGATTGGACGACGATAGAAATTAATGTTTTACTTTAGCATAAAAGAAATACGTACAGGATATCTAAATGAGGTGCATGAACAAGACCTTGATATGTATAGACTGGAAAGTGATTGTAAGAAGAACATCAGAACCAGTAGTCAAAAAATTGAGAAGGGGAATTCTCACAACATGAAGAAACCATTAGAAAATTTCTTAGATATGTAAGAAAAGAAAAAACTCTTTGCCCGATTATAACGAAATGCCTTCCTTTCAAAAGTAGCACCTCAAAATTGCTCTCATATGCTGCAGACATAAAACGATGTCTTTCTAGATGCTGAAAATAGAAAATCAGACACTCAAAACATTGAACGTCATGGTGTTGAATATTAGAGAAAACAGATTCCAGTAATTCGACTGATTTTGATGCTATGTTTCCCAAAAGATTAAGGGGAAAAAAAAGGCTGGCAGATGGCATATCCGATCACCAAATATTTCAGCAAATTACAACGGGAGAGCAGAGTGCCTAAAGACCTGAAGCTTACTAATGTAACACAGATCATCATAATGGAGATTAAAAAGGGAAAATGTAGGAAATATGATAAAAGATCGTCAAATTTTAAAAGATAATAAACTGAGAACCGGTTATCAACAGGGGTTTAGGGATTATAGTGTTCAACAAGTCCAATGTTATTCTTTATTCATATATAGATAATTAATTGGACTCCAAAATGCCCCTCAGATATTAAATACCGTACTTTGTCAACGTGTGGCAAAGCTCACGGCGTAGATCAAGTGTGTGTGTGTGTGTGTGCAGCACAGTTCCTCACAGAGACGAACAAGGTGTGGTGATAACCCTCTGACTGGTTTGACGTGACAATTGGGGTACCACACGGCTCAGTCTAGTTAAGACTCACACTATATGAAGTCAAGAAGAAAGAGACATGGAAGTGAACATTAGTAACGACTTAGAATATGAAAACCAATACCTAGAGGCATATCACGTAGAAAACAGCATGTTTGGTTTTTGCTGGAAATATCAACTCAAACGAGGAATACAATACTCACTTTTTATAGAGCCTTAGCCAGATAAAAAGAAAATAATAGATTCTGAGAAGAGCAACGATATTCATTTTTTCACTCAAGAATAAGCTTTACGAAGAAAGGATCCATGACCTGGAATTATTCTAAGGGGATCCGATAGTGTCCAAAATGATATATGATTTCGACAACATAATATGGGAAAACTAATTCACGTTAAAATGATATCTAACAGCGTGAAATAATGGTATGAAATGTAATGGAAGATGTCACAGCAATATGGGCAAAATAGTTACTCATTTGTATAGTTGCAGAACAATGGAGAAAATTACCACCAGATCTCAGAACCTTCAGGTTTAGGCTAGAAAGACACCTCAGTAAACTGTCTTATTTCAAACAGGAAAAAAAACACAGTCTGTTGAAAAATTGAATCAATTTTTTTTGTTTTTCAGATTTGAGCTTTTTCCCTGGATTTCGAGAAGGGAACTCGTACACTTTCCCATATTATTTCCATGGCGGTATATTCCCTCCATACGACACGATGTTTCTTCTCAGCTTCTCTTCTAGATGCTGAGCCGGAGAGAGTAGGTGGTGGGGAGGTAACGTCTGCCTTTCTATCCTTTTCCCTAGCATGAATAAGATCGCGACCACAGATAACCTCGTCATGAACCATCATCAGGTCTCCTGTTATCTGTCCTTCCCATGTGCTACAAACACTTATATTCAAGGAGTTAATTTGTGGTACTTAAGGAGTTAGGTCATGGCATTCCATGGTTTAAAGGTCATGTCCAAAATGGATGCTACTGATGCAGGAGTAACAGGACAAACTTTCGATGTAAACAATCACGAGAAACTCAAGGGGATGTTTGGCCGAGAGTGACAAGACCCTGGGAAGAGCTGGAAAAAAAATATAAGACAAAATGGGAAAGATGAAATGAAAAATGAGGATGAGGTTCCAGCAGCAGAATTGTCAGCTTGATGCTCTGAATATTTGACCACAGAGCTGACAGAGACCATAAACTATAATAAACCGAGGTAAATGCGTGTTCCTGTTTGGTTGCTGGAAATTGTCAGACGATCCCATAAGTACGAGGATGATATGGAACAGCCCCTCTCTCAACCAGAGGCCCAACCATACACCGGGGCGAGTGGCTATCTTCAGCTTGGTGCCAGTAAACTCTTAGCAAACAATGATAGCTAATTCAGCTTTGTTCAGCTTCTCACTACAGTCGATAAAAATCAGATACTGCACACGGTTCTGGCGTAGAGGTAACTCCTGAGACAGGGAAACAATATCTAAGATGATGTGTAGCTATTTTCAAGCTCACCAAGCATAACACACACACACACACACACACACACACACACACACACACAAGAACCTTCGTGGCGTATCGGTTAGCGATAGTGACCGCCACGCATGCACGGGCCGCTTGGGATCAAACTTGCATAGGTTCGAATCCTGGTTGTAGCAGCAGGTCCACAGTCTACCCAGCTGTTCATCCTCCCCCGGAGGCTTGTCCATAATACGTGTACCCAGCAAAAGTTAGGGCGTGTGCGAGTAAAGACTTGGTATATATATATCCAAGGTTAAGAGACGGGGCAACACGAGAGAAAAATTCTATCCCCGTAATACACAATCATTAATCACTTAAGCATGGACAATGTCTCTCAGTTTTTCTCACAACAACGGGTGATGTGAACACGTTGTGAGACACTATTTATGACGGTGGTATTTCCTCGGAGAACACCTGTGGTTGTTGGAATGCCCACAAAGGTAGTAGTTTACGTGTGATGAGATACCATTCGTAGCAGCCTTGTAAAATGCTGCAAAAGTATTCCAACAGACCAGAGAGTAGGAGCTAAACCAGTGCTGCATTCATGGGGTAATCTTTAGGCTTGTGTTTGTTTCGTTTTGTCGCACATATGTATGTGTCAGAATGGGTAAGGTTGACGTCGTAAGTCCTTTCCACGACTGTGTTTTTCCCCTCTATTAGCTACCTGCTTTTTTGGCTCTGGTATGATGGCACAAGGTCCACTAGCTCACAGGTGAGGTTACAGGGCGAATATAACGATAGCTGCTTGGAGATGTGCTTTAGTGAGGGAGTGGTAGTTTAAACCAAAATTTTCCTCTCCTGATGGTGTCCACCTGGTGGACCGTGTAGAGTTTGCCCCAGCGCAACTATTGAGGATATGCGCCAAGAGGAAAGAAACTTAAGCTTTGCCTCAGAGCTCCTTAATCGGATTTGGGCCTACGGAAGATTTTGGACAGTGTCTTGCATCCAATGTAGTCAAGAATGGCACTGTACCTCAAAGGTTCCTTCGCCATCCTACCTTGGTAATGCCGGGGAGTATTTTACTTTTTGCCCCATAAGTAGTTATTTACGGGGAAAGAATGATAATGCCTGTCTGTTTACCGATGCAGGGATGATGGGAGTCGCGGCGACCAAAAGCCAGGACGGAGGGGTCGTCAGGCAAGTCCGGCGGAGGAACACACTCTCCAAGACTGATGACCACTAGAGATATTGTGGAACGTCATCACCTGAAGAATGATCTGCAACTACAGGGCAGAGAGGAACATACGAAGAGCTCTGAAGGTAAATTTTAACATTGCATGTAATGTTGGTCAACACGAAAGTTGCGAAAGAATATCAGATTTTAGACGTACAAATTTATTGATCTTTGCGGTGCTCATGATAAACAAATCTGGGATGATATGGTCAATGAAAATTACACTTCTGTAAAGTTTTCGAACTTCTGTAAAGTTTTCAAAGCAGGAGAGGGAAAATGTGCTAATGCGAAGCCAAAATAGCGGAAAGTGCCACTTTCTAAGTAGGACATGCGAAGCGCCAAAGAAATTAAATAACCAACATATCAAATCATGTAAATCTTTGCAGATAAACTACAAAGTGAAGCTTATGCTGCTAAAAATGACGAAAGAAGCCTAAGAAATTTTATAGACAGAAGAGTCGATACTCGTCAATTACTCCACGTCAAGACAAAAACCTTAACTGATTTTGTTACATTTGCATTTACGATTAAAGACAACTTATTTCCTGAATTCTATGTCATACTGACAAAAGTTGAAGATGTACTAATAGCAGCAAACGGAATTAAAGTAAACAAAGTGGCAGACCCTGATATGTTTCATCCAAGGACAATGAGAGGCAAAAAATGAGACAGTTAAGCCCTTGACGGCTTTTTTCAATAAGTCACTTGCCTCGGAGAAAGTTCCAGAGGAACGGAAGTTTGCCAATAAAACACCGATATTCAAAAAAAGGTAAATGTCACTGGCCGAAGATTATCTTCCATTTAGCTTTACGTCTGCAATGGGAAACTTGTGAAAACCATCGTTCGGGACAAAATTGTAAACCATTTAGAGGACCACCACTTAATAAACGATTCTCAGCATGGTTTTCGACGAAATCGTTCATGTCTGACAATTTGCTTGAGTTTTTTAATGTTATATACAACATGTCTGATCAAAGTAGAGCAGCTGATGTCATCTGTATAGATTTAAAAAGAAGGAACGATAAAGTTCCGCATCACAAGGTCACAAGCAAAAGATAAATTGGGGTTGTACTTCTTTGGTTTGGGAACTGATTGACTGGGCTTAGAGTAGTGATTAATGGTAAAGCCATAGTATGGTTAGACGTAACAAGTGGTGTGTTGCAGAGATCAGTCTTGGGAGTGGTTCTCTTTCTCACATATTTATGATTCTGATAATGGGCTGCAATATCAGATATCGAAATTTACATATGATACCAAGCCGGGAATTATATCTACAAATGAATGTCTGCAGCTTCATATTATAGACAAACTGATAAACTAGGCTCATGGGTGACAAATGAATTTTGATGTCGATATGGTCAGCCAAGGTTTAATTATCAGTAGTAGAAATGAGAAGGTAAGCTATAGTATGAATTTTGTTTAGCTACAAAAGGTGAGAAAAAAGATGTTGGCGTAATAGCGTCTGGAGACCTAAAGCCAAGTACGCAGATCGCAACAGTAAAGAAAGCGAACCAAATTCTTGGGTTCGTAGTAGATGCTTTCGAGTTTAAGTCTAGGAAAATCCCCATTACTTCTTACACTTCACTGGGGCGGCTCCATCTTGAAAATTGAGTTCAGTTTTCGTAATCCTACTTGAAAAAGAAAGAACAAAGCGTCGCGTTACCAAGATAATCCCTGGACTGGGAAACAAATCCTACGAAAGCCGACTAAACGACTTAAATCCATTTAGCTTAGAAAAGAGAAGATTACGAGGTGATCTAACAGAGGCATTCCAAACTTTCAAAGGTTCTGATAATCTCGAGCTAACAAGCTGCTTCATTCGTTTGATTATACTCGTATTATCGGATGCAAACTCGTGGACAAACGTTATACCTCGAATGAGGCAAAGTACTTTTTTCTTCAACAGTTTTATCACTACATGGAATGATTCACCGATTAGCGTGGTTGAAAGCTGTTCTGTGAATACGTTGAAGAATAAGCCTGATAGATATTTTGCTTCAACTCCATGACTAACAGTATTTGCGCCTCCTTAGTCAAATGAACCGCTCGAAGGTTTTTTCTCTGACCACACGAACGTGTGAGTTTCTGATACCCTCCATTATCTGAAACAGTCTCGAAAGGACGTCTGTCACTGTTTGAATTCCTTCATATTCATTTGCAGGATTAAAGAAAGAAATATGAAAGTTGTCCTGAACCATAAATCGGCTTAACTAACGAGTGTATGTCTGAAAGCCACTGGGAAAGATAACCAATAAGCAGATGGACAAATACTTGATTCCCGCCTCCCACAGTTGTAATGTGAACGATGGCAACTCGAGGATTGGATGAACAGATGTCTCCTTTTCTCTCAACGTAAAATAATGGGTTTAAGGAACGAGTGGCGTCTTGCAGGATTGTGCGTTAGTGCTGCTACTGTTCCTAATCAGTGATATGGATTTGCCAGGCCTTGAATTATAATTCAATTTTGCAGATGATGCTAAGATGAAAGGGATGTTTCAGCATTGCAAAAACTCCAGCTTTGGTCAGATATGTAGTTGGTAAGTTCAGGCTAACCAAGATACAGTGATACAGTGTTGGCTCAGTAAAATAAAGCCAGATCATGACTGGTCTCTTGCTGAAGCCAAATCATAAGCTGTTAAGGCCGATTGATTATTCATGAATCATTGTGAAAACAGCATTCAAAGACATGGGTAAGATGTTTAAGGGAAAACTATGGTATGTATATGAAACCCATCTTAGGGTATGCATCCCTATCTTGGTCACCTGACTTGAGGAGATACAGATCTGCTAGAGGAGGTCCAACGGAGGGCAACAAGGATTGTACCCGAAGTGGAGTCGAGGTAAGGGAGGGACATAACAGCCATAGAGTTCCTCCATATTGATGGGGAGGAGGAAGATGGGAGATATGAATACAACATACCGGATTTTACATTGATCCAAAAGTGTAGATATGTATGCACAATAAATGACGACTGAGAAAAAGCGTGAAAAGACAATTTCATAGCAATGATACGGTGAATGAATGGGACAACCTGAATGGAGACAATGCATGTAATGTGTTCAGAAGTTAGTAAATCCGCATGACAGTAAAGAAACTTCAAGAGACAGGAACCCCCGAGTTTAGCATGCCTTTCTCATAGGTGTTGAAATAGGTAACACACACACACACACACACACACACACACAAAGATGCGTCGAAGTAGACGAAGGATAAGTTCTATTGTGACTTATATGCCCCGTGCAGCAATACAAGACAGGTAGAGAACGGTGATTCGGTAAACAGTGCAACTAATGGACAATATAAGCGGGATAATGAAGGAGTTAGACCCATGACGCGATGCACAGACCCGTGACGAGCACTTGGGATAGTATTCATAAGATCACTAGATGAAGGGATCAACAACAAGGGGGTTAAGGGTAGCAAAAATCTTACCTTCCTGCAAGAAATATGACAGAGAAAATGCCCTAAACTATTGACCAGTATCTCTAGCAAGGTTATTCTTTTCGTTGTAAGAAAATATCTGAGAAATGAATATACCCGGGAAGCAGAAGGTAGCAGGATGTGAGGCTGCACTAGTTCAAGGTACAGAAATTACATATTACAAATCTTCTGCATTTGTATGACAAGGTCAGCCTCAGCCTTGGGAAAGAAAAAAAAATGGGTGGATTATGTCAAGATGACTTTTGATTCGTCTTACATGCGACCTGAGGGGGGGAAAAAATAAGAATTTACCTGTCATGTGAAAGAAGGCATCTTCACTGGATTAAAAGTTACGGAACTGGAAGGGAAAACGGGTTACATATCTAGACTGGGCAGAAGAAACGAGTGGTGTGCCACTGGGTCAAGTTCTAAGGTCGCAGCTCCTCCTCCTCCTTATCTTTATACAACGAGTCAAACCTGAATGTGTTTCCCGATGATGTAAAGTCTGTTAAAGATGTTTGGAATACTTCTGACTGCGACACTCAGAGAGATCGAAGCGGATACCAACACTAATCGGATACAAAACGGTACTGAAATCCGAGTTACCATAAACCACATCTGAATAGTTGACGGGAAAGCAAAGCACATTTTGAAAACATCAGTATATCCACGGAAGAAGTGAATGTATATATGTTTCGTACAGTGTCTCACCAGGATGAATGTTGAAACTGCCTCCACATAAACCCACACAGTGTGCGAGAGAAGAGTAAAGGGTGACCTGATCAAAGACTTCATACATTCTAATCAGCTTGACAACATTAACGATAAACAGGTCTTCGTGACGACCCAGTGACAGAGTGAGTAATCAGAGGTCAGAAGAAGAAGTCAAGCAAGAAACTCGTTAGAAAGGATGTGCAGAGGAACGTTTAATATAAATGTCCAGACAACTGGAAGATAGTGATGATGCTGAAAATACTGGCAGTATACGAGAGCTTAAGATGTTTGATAGTAGAGAATATTCCAGAGATACATCCTCCTTCCCTCGAACTGGTAAGGTGTGGATTTCTCTTCCATCTTTCGTCTTTCCCTCTTCCTATAACCTCTCCACCTCTAGATGTCGGGTCCACAAGCACCTAAGGAACTGTAATTGATGTTATTCTTTTTCTCGTTGTCTTTTTTTCCTCCGTCCAAGGTGATCATGATTAGGGCATGTTCCTGCCCGTACCCTGTCAGTTACCATAAACAAAAAAGTTAAGAAATAGCTACAGGGAAAAGTGAACCAAACTCAGGTAAAGCTGAATGCAAGAATGGAAGGATCTCCGAGAGGAAAAAAGGTTTATAATGTAATAACGTCTTGCGTTAGCATACAGGATGTTGTTCCTTGTAGTCACAGTAAACCCTACAGCTTTATTCTCTTGTATCTACATGGAGTAGGAATTCAGGACGCTACTACTGTCCTCCAGTACATAACTTTCCCGTAGACCATTAAGTCTTATGTGATCTGTTCTTCTTCCGTACTGCCTGGCCAGGGGCAAGTTACAATACCTTCGTCTGCTACCGATGTGTTCATCGGAGTTGTGTAACTGCTCGTTCGCTGACTAGGCTGTGGTGGACTACGGCAGCCAGCCGATGGCTGCTGTGGCCTCTCTTTCCGCGGTAAGATTCCCTGCTCTGTCAGCCGGTTAAACAATGTAAGCATTGGTTGAAAGCGCCCCTATGAAGGAGTCCTTCAGGAGGCAGTACATCACCATCTCTCGGTATTAGGAATCCCTTGGGATATCTCTCCCTGCTGCTTCTGATACACGGATAAGGTAAGGTCCTGATCCCGAGGTAAGACTCCATGTCTACCTGGGTTGATGCTATGCGAGGTGGCAGGATCTTGCGTTGGGTAGACCTAACCCACAAACAACTAAAATCACGGTGAAGGTCCACGCCACCAAGACAACAGAGCTGAACTGACCATGTTGAAGCAAGATGTCCACTTCCTCTGAAACACTAAAGCCAGAATCATCTACATCGATCTACCCGGGACTCCTGACGACGTAGACAAGCTGCTCATAACAGACATGAGAGCAACACTGTTCACCAAGAGTTTTAATCCTCATTCATCATTAGAAATCGAGGCTCAGAATAACTCGTGGACTCTACAAGAGTGAGAAGCATGTCAAGAGCCAGTAAGAAGTTTATCCTTGAAGCACGACAACTTCACTCCATAAGTACGACGACCTCTGCCTCAGGTGGACAACTAAGTCATCGTACACATACGGTTTAAAGGCAGACCTGGGTCTCCTGCTGAGTGTGGTGACCGGGGTGTACTTCACGCCTGGCTACAGCGCATTCTAAACGTCCACCGTGCACATCTCCAGTCCGTCAGCAATGTTGAACAACGAATGATTGTCCTTTTCATCCCAGCGACCCGCTACAGTTGCCCGTGCTGCCGCAGTAATATAAGAAAGACGCAGCCCTTGTGATCCTAATGACTCTCATGCAGGCCCGCCTCCACAACACGGCCGAGCTCGGCACCTGCTCACCCCACCTCAACCACAAACCGAGGCTTAACATTTGGCCCGAAATGGAACTTCCAGCCATAAATAACTCCAGTCCTATTTACGGCATCATCCCTCCCAGGCTAGAGCGAGGCAAATTGTGAGGAGTGATCCAGGTGGACGTATCAGATGAAGGTTAACACCTCACACAGCTCCAGCCCGGAGAGTAATTAAGGAGGTGATGGTGATGGTGGGCGAGATCGTAAGTAGCGTTGTTTACTACCTGCGCGATCCTGTCCTCCGAGGCTGTGCAACATGCCACTGGGTCACCCTCTTCTCCCTCAAGCTGACCCCACTGCTGGAGACCGGGGTCGCCTTCTTCTTCCTCAAGCTGACCCCACTGCTGGAGACACGGGGTCGCCCTCTTCGCCCTCAAGCTGGCCCCATTGCTGGAGGAACGGGGTCGCCATCCCTTCATCAAGCAGACCCCACCCCTAGAGGCACGGGGTTGTCATCCCTTTCAGCTGACGCCACTGCACAGCCAGAGTGTCCGTCACGAAATCTAGTGTCCGTCACATCAGCCAGTGACAGATTAGGTACAGAGTCGACACCTCATTCCTTCTCGCACTGAGTCCTGCTGCTTTTTTCCTGCTAGCTAATACTTTTCTGCTAGCTAA
The DNA here is from genome assembly GCA_032273605.1 of Panulirus laevicauda. Classification (NCBI taxonomy): domain Eukaryota; kingdom Metazoa; phylum Arthropoda; class Malacostraca; order Decapoda; family Palinuridae; genus Panulirus; species Panulirus laevicauda. The sequence goes on along the minus strand of JAUTXX010529280.1, from coordinate 8,790 downwards.
TGTTTTCCAGCTAACTAGTATGTTCGTGTTAGCTAATATTTTCTTGGTAGCTAATAGTCGCATCGAGTCCGTCTTTCACTGTCTCCCAGTCTCATCAATTTCCATTTGGTAACGTTTAATTGCATCAACTATGTATCATATCTTTGGAGTATGTCTTGGTCCCCTGTGTAAAATGATGCAGTCATCATCACTACTTCCCTCATGACCTCGGCATCGTCCGCAAACACATTCGGGTCCAAGTTTAGAACTTCCGACAAATAGATACAGATCAAAGACAGCATAGGTCCCAGATCCAAGCCCTACGACACTCCACGGTCATCCCAACACACGAAGCTTAAGAAGGTTCCATTGACATGTAGCCTTTGTTTCCTGCCTGCCACTAACTCTCTATCCATTGGAGTAGTTTCCCATTTAATCCTGCCTGAACATCCTAGTTCTCTACTGACCTCCTTTATGGCAGTGTCAAATGCTTTCTGGCATTCCTGATACAATTCGTCTTCCCATACTTCTCTTTTTGTCTAACTTGGAGCTCAGTTTCTCAGAGAAGTCAACACGGTTTGTTACGCATGTCCTCCTTCCCCTAAATCCGTGTTGTCTCTAGCTTAGATGAGTGTCCACCTTTGCAAGAAGTCATCGATTTGCTTCCCGAATACCTTTCTTACACCACATTTAGCCAAGTGACTGATCTGTAGCTCACCATAATATCCCGATCTCCTGTCTTCAGCACAGGTACAACAAATGCCCTCTTCAATTCCATTAACACTTTACTCCAGCAACGCTTTGAACACTTCAAGCGGCATTTCAAGTAGATTTGAACTTTAATATCAAAGTACTTATAAAACAGCCATCACTTGGTGTATTTCACACCTCAATAATTCATCTTTTCTATTACGTTTCTTGCTTTTGTTTACGGCTTTTGGTCGATTTGATTTTGTACTTTATTTACACAGTGCTGGAATCTAAAGGTTATTCGACGCTGTTTAATATGAAAAAAAAATCTAAAAAACTTATAACCATTTACATATATATCATGGCTTCCTTTAAGAGAAACCTAGAAACTTTAAACAATTTATCAATAAATGTCTTGTAAAAAACTTAACCTATTCGTAAAGAATTTCTCCAATACTGCAGTTATCTCCAGCGTTACCACGTAATTCATACTTGACCCTGAGACTCCCCTTTTTTTCTCGCGCATTCCATGACGATATGTCAACTGCAGGTGTTACACGTTGGGTAAGGACTCCTCTCCATCACTTGACCATGGCTCACTACAGTGTGACCAGTCCTCCGTCGACAAAGCACTCTCAAAATGGCTGGAGAAATGCCATACTTGACCGTCCTTTCTCCTCGTTAGTTGGTTATCCTTTTAGGTTCTAGGCTTCATCGTTTATTCTACTTTTCAAATCATTGAGGTACCAGTGCTTTAGTCTCAGCATCTACCGTATCATTACCGCTGTGACATCAATGTCCCAAGGGTACATATACTCTGGTTGTCCCACCATTGGGTCTTTTGTCAAACTTTTCACTGCACACTTCAACAAACTGGTTTAAAAATCAAAGGTTGCGATCGGGTCACCCTTTACTTTTCTTTTTTTTCTTCCCCCATTGTATACAAGCTGAAGGCCTCTAGCCTCTCCCTGTAACTCAGCTCTTTTAATTCTGTACCTTGTTTGTTACACCCCTTCTGTACTTTCTCCATTAGTTCTTTATGCTCCTTTATTGCCTGCCTGCTATTAGGAAGTATATTACGATTTTGGCCTAACGTATGATGTGAACAAATTGCTGAATATCTCATGAACAATATACTTCAATGCTACTCCAGGCGTTGCCAGCAAAGTTTGCGTACTTTACTAATCGCCTCATATGAAACCAGTTTAGGGACGCTGTCGACTCCCAAAACAGATTCCAGCAGCTTATTA
>JAUTXX010529269.1:423-11078 GCA_032273605.1 Panulirus laevicauda | reverse complement strand
GTGTGTGTGTGTGTGTGTGTGTGTGTCAGCGACGTAGCGTCACTAATAGACGTGTAAAAATGGCCTTTCTTTTCTGAGTAATGCACAGAAACCAGCTCCCCCTTCCACAATCAGGCCCCACAGACCTTCCCATGGTTTCCCACGACCGCTTCACATAGCTGGTTCAGTCCATTTACAGTGCTTCGTCTCCTGTAAGCCACATCACTCCACTTTGCTCTATTCCTAGCGTTCCTCGCACCCTCCTGCATTTTTAGGCCCCGACCTTTCAAAGCATCTTTCACGATAACAGTCCACCTCCAGCTTGGATTTCCCCTTTACCTTGTACCCTCCACTCTAACGTGTATATCCTCATAGTCATCCTATCTTCACTCGTCCTTTCATATGTCCAAACCTTTTCAGCACAACTTCCGGACTCTCGTATAAACTACTCTTACTGCCACATCTTTCTTCCCCTATAATTTCTTATTCGATCAACCTTCCTCGCATCACATATTGTTCTCAAACATTTCATTTTGCAACACACCCACCATCCTACATATAGTCTTATCTATATCCCATGCCTCACATCCATACAATATTGTATGTACTACTATGCCTTTAAATATAACCATTTTTGCCTTCCCAGGTTATGATCTCTTTTTCCACACTTTCTTCAGTGTTCACAGAACGTTCTCTCCCTCACCATCCCTATGACTTTACTTCCACTTCTGTGGTTCATTTGCTGCCATGTCCTCTCCCGAGTATCTAAACACTTCACTTCCTCCAATTTTTCTCCATTCAGATTCGCACCCCCAATTAACTTGTCTCTCAACTCTACTAAACGTAATAACCTAGCTTTTAGTCATGTTTACTCGCAACTTCCTCTTTTCACACTCTCTTCCAAACTCAGTTACCAGCTTATGCAGTTTCCCATTGAATCTGACGACAGTGCTGTATCATAAGCAAACAACTGAAAACAACTGACTTGCTTTCCAGACCCTCTCATCTCATACAGACTGCATACTTGCCCATCGCTCCAAGACTCACATTTAACTCCTTCACTGCCCAATCTTTAAACAAATTAAACAACCATACTGACGTCACACACCCCTGCTGCAGACAAACATTCATTTGGAAGCATTAACTCTCCTCTCTTCCTACTTGTGCACATGCCTTACACCCTTGATAAGAACTTTGTACTGCTTCTAGCAGCTTTCCTCCATCACCTTATATTCTTAAAACTTTCCACAGAGCATCAAAATCACCCTTATATCCTTTCTCCAGATCCATAAATGCTATATACAAATTATCCATTTCTCTAAATATTTCTTACACACATTCTTCAAAGCAAATGCCTGATCCACACACCTCTACCTTTTTTGAAGCCCCACTGTTCCTCCCAGAATGATGCTCCATATGTGCCTTCACTCTCTATCCCTACCCTTCCATACAACATACCAGGTACACTCAACAAACTTATACCTCTGTAGTTTGAACACTCACCTCTATATCCCATTCCAGTTTACAATTGCACTATACATGCATTCTGCCAATCCTCTGGCACCTCAGCATGAACCATACATACACTGAATATCCTTACCAACCATTCAACAACACAATCACCTCCTTTCTTAATAAGTTCAACCACCTTGCTACATTTCATCCTTCTAAAGGCTATCACCACCTCATTTCTCTTCACCAAATTACTTTTCATGGCTCTATCACTTTGCAAAACACCCCAATCCAAACACCTTACACCTGCCACCTTATCATGACATGTTCAGCAGTCCTTCAGAATATTCTATCCATCTCTCCCACACTCATCACTACCCGTCACCACTTCCCCATTTGCCTCCTTCATTAGTGTTCTTATTTGCTCTCTTGTTTGTTGCACATTTTTATTATCTTCTAATATTCTTATTTGCAATCTTGTTTTTCTTACATTATTAGCCTCTTTAAAACATCTTTTTATTCTCCTTCAAGTTTAACGATACTCTCTCACCCCAACTCTCATTTGCCCTATTTTTCAACCCCTGCACCTTCCTCTTGACCTACTTTCACTTTCTCTTATACATCCCTCAATCATTTGCACTCTTACCCCTGTAGATAACACCCCCTTTTTTTTCCCTACTAGCAACTTTAGCTTCATCCCACCATTCACACCACCCTTTCTAACCAGCTCACCTCCCACCTTTTGCATATCACATATGTTTCTTCCTGAGATACCTTCATTCCTCACCCACTCCCCATGCTTCATTTACTCTCACCTTTTGCTTTTCGACACTGTCTTTCCTGGTATTTCTTCACAAAAGTCTCTTTGCCAAGCCTATTAACATTCACCTCTCTCTTCTCACTAATATTGTTTCTTCTTTTCATAAAACCTCTACAAATCGTCAACTTTGCCTCCGCAAGAGAGTGTTCAGACATCCCACCAACTGCCCCTCTCGGCACATTTACATCCAAAAGTCTTGCTTTTACAGACCTTTCAATTAATATGCTAATCATCCTTCCTACTCACATATGTGTACTTGTGTGTGTCCCTCTTTTTAAACCTGACATTCCCAATCACTAGTCTTTTTCTTTTCAGCAAGCAATTCCACAAGCTGTTCACCATTTCCATTCATAATACTGAATATTCCATGCCCCAATTATACCCTCAGCTGCCTTATCACTCAACTTCGCATTCAAATTACCCATCACCAATACCTGGTTTCTTGCATCAAAACTGCTGACACTCACTAAGTTGCTCCCAAAACACCTGCCTCATGATCTTTTTTCTCATGACCAGCTGCATAAGCACTAATAATCTCCCATGTTTCACCATCCACTTTCACCTTTACCTGCATCAATTTAGAATTCACTTCCTTACATCTTTCACATTCCTACAACTGCTTTGGAAGCAGTGCTACTCCATCCATAGTTCCTGTTCTCTCATCAACCCCTGACCTTGCTTCTAAGCCATTTCCAAACCATTCTTCCCCTTTACCCTTGAGATTTCTTCACCGAGAGCCAGAACATCCAAGTTTCTTTCCTGATACTTCCTGTATCTTCTCTCTTATATTGGTTTTATCCACACACGTTTAGACACCCAGGCCTGAGCCTTTAAGGAGGATGAGCACTTCCTGCTTGGTTCCTTCTGTTCCATCTTTTAGAAATTGAAATACAAGAAGGGGAAGGTTATCAACCACCTGCTCGCACCCCCTTTAGTTGCCTTCTGCAACATAAAGGGATTTTAATTTTTTTTTACGTTGGAAGCTCCAGTCATGGATTGAAGTCCACATCAAGGCCAGGCCTTAACAAAAATTTTATATAGAGAGGGTTTTGAAAGGGAAAAAGAAGAATCAAATCTTATTTTAATTATAATTGTCCCAGGACCAGTTTCTATGAGTCTTGGTATTACCCAGGACATCTTTCTAAAGGCTCTTGCATTGCATTGCGTATGACAGCTAGAGATGTTACCATTTCTTTTTCTTTTCCTGGCCCTACTTCACAAATGCAGGAAATCGTAAACATATTTGGAATAAAGAATTACATTTGGCCCTACTTCACAAATGCAGGAAATCGTAAACGTATTTGGAATAAAGAATTACATTTGCTATGTTGTCACATCACGGAGTGACTCCTCACCTGCTAAAAAAGTTACCTTTGTGTCCAGGGTTACCACACACGGGTGGGCTTTTGGTCCGAACTGGCACTGCTGCTTTGAACAATGCTACTGTGGTGGCGAAGATGAAAAAAGCAGGTAGGCAACAGTAAGTTAATTGTCCTTTAGCTGAAATATATCCATATTAATGTGATGACATAAGATGAGGTGCAGATCGTTTTATGTGGAAAGCTGTTACTAGTGTTATAGGGGAAATTTTATCATGTAAGGAATGATACCATCTATTTGAGATGACCAACTAGGGTGTGCTGAAATTGTTAAGATATATGGAGAGGATAGGTGAAGAGAGACTGACAAGGATTCGTTTCTCAGCAGTAATGGGTGCAAGTGAGAGGGGAGACTGGGGAGGGTGTGAAGGAGGCTTTAGGGTATTGGGAACTAAACTTTCAGTTGGGTAAGAGACATGGTGTGGATAGAATGAGTTGTAACAGTGTGGTATTTAGGGGACAATGTGCTGTGGTTGGGTTGAACCAGTGCAGGTGAAATGATCAAGGTAAACCCTGGAGTAGTCTGTAGAACTTGGCTATGGATGGTAGTCTGATTTTGATATATTATGCATGTGAGCTGAAACTTGGGCGTGTGTGAAATAGGCCGTTGTTCATTTGTTATTGATGCTTCCTTCCAAAGCAGGGGAGGCAGTTACTACTCTGCCATTCCTGAAGCCATTTTGTTCTTCCCCAGTCAGATGCTTTTTGCATCCCAGCACCCTCTCAATCACAACTCCCACATACATCATACTAGGTACACTCATCAGACTTATTTCTTTGGAATTCAAGCATTTACCTTTATCCCCTTGTCTTCATACTGTAGCACTATACATGCATCCTCCCAATCCTGAGGCACCTCACCATAATCCATACATACACTGATAATCCTAACTAACCAATCAACAACACAAGCAGCCTTTTTTTAAAGAAAGTCAACATATTCATACTTGCTTGCCTTCATTCATTTCCGGGGCTACCCCGCCCCACAGGAAACAGCATCACTACCCCCTGCTTCATTGAGGTAACCCCAGGAAAACAGACAAAAAAGGCCACATTCATTCACACTCAGTCTCTAGCTGTCATGTGTAATGCACCAAAGCCACAGCTCCCTCTCCACAACCAGGCCCCCTCAAATCTTTCCATGATTTACCTCAGACATTTCACATGCCATGGTTCAGTCCATTGACAGTATGTCGACCCCAGTATACCACATCATTCCAATTCACTCTGTTCCTTGCATGCCTCTCACCCTCCTGTATGTTCAAGCCCCGATCACTCAAAATCTTTTTCACTCCATCCCTCCACCTCCAATTTGGTCTCCTCCTCCTTGATCCTTCCACCTCTGACATATATTCTCTTTGTCAACCTTTTCTCCCTCATTCTCTTTGTGTCCAAACCATTTCAGCACCCTCATGTGCTCTCTCAACCACACACTTTTTATTTCCACACATCTCTATCACCCTTTCATTATTTACTCTTTCAACTGCCTTCCATCACATTGTCCTCAAGCATTTTATTCCCAACACATCCACCCTCCTCTGTATAACTTTATCTATAGCCCATGCTTTGCAGCCCTAATAATGTTGTTGGCACTATTATTCCTTCAAACATACCCATTTTTGCTCTTTGAAATTATATATATAGATAGAAGCTAGAAGCCAGTGATAAGTGGTGTCATTCAGTGAATGTGGGCCGTCAGGCTGACAAAACCCACCACTCGGGGAATTGTGCATTATCTGTACATATCTGCACATCCTGTATATTATCTAGATATCCTGTACCATACCTTCCTGTAACAGGTGTTCCTCCTGCCCTTATTATGCTCCTGTAGCACACAGAAAACTGGCCACACACCAGGTGGGACCACAGGTCATAAACATTGTGATGTGTTTGCATATCTTGTACAGAAAGTGTAGGCCAATTGAGTCATGATTTTTCTGTCATGGGCATGAACGGTCTTGGGATATGTTGAAGTTGGGTTTGTATTTTTGTCGTGATGGGGGATGTCCAGAGCAGAAGCGGAACAGTGTGGGGAGTGTGGTTTCTGATGGATGGATGTATGTCTTGTGGGCTGGACTTTAAGACTTAGTTGGGAGGTCAGTTGTTTAGTGTTCTTAGGGCTACTTCTGTGTGTGTGTGTTTTGTTAGTTTTATATTCGTTGGGGTTGGTGGGATTTGAGAGATGTTACATGTCATTTGTGAGGCAGGGGTAAGCTTTTTATTTTTACACAGATGTTATTTGTTAGTAATATAGTGTTATGGTTGGGAGGGGTCTACTGCTGTTGCATAGAATTGAGTACCAGGCATGTTGAGGTGGAACTGAATTGGAAGGATCCTTTGTTTTTAAATGTCTTTATATTATAAATAGGGATGTCATTGTTGAATTTGCATTATCCTACCACTGATTGGAGATCATAAGTGAAATTTTTCATTCATTATGATTTCCCTCTTATATATTGAATTATACCCTTTACTTTTGTCCAGATGGGAGTATATGTATTGGTAACTACCATGTAACATCAGTGAAGTGCAAAATGAAGAAAAATTACCATGAATCTTTAGGAATAACCTCATGTCACTTGTATGTTGATTTTTGCTTTGAAATATGTGGTACAAGATCATTATTGTTTCTTGAAATTGTTACAGGCAAGCGTGGGAAGGGAGTTCCCCGAGAGGAAACTACCCCAGCGCGTGAAAGTGTGGATGATGCTTCAGTGCAGCCTCAACAGTCACAACTGCCGGCAGCACCACAGAAAGTGGCCACGCCTGCTATTGCTCCACAGCCAGACAGTAAATTCCCATCTCAGGTTCAAAATAATAAGGAAAAGAAGGATAAGGAGAAGACACCTGAACCAGTGCAGCCTATTAAACCTCAACAACCAGTTCCACAGAAACCAACATCTCAGCCACCCTCCAAAGAGGCCACTCCTCAGCCTGTACCATCGCCCACACTTTCTGAAGAGCCCAAAAATGAACATCACTCTAAAGAAAGGGAAGTGAACAGTGTGGAGCGTGAAGTTAATAATGTGCATGAAGATAAAGAAGAGGAGAAAAAAGATGAAGGGCCACAACTTAAATACAGCTATAAGGAAGGTAAAGTGTTACAAAATATTGTGTGAACTTTAGACATTCTTTCCATTTCCCTCATGTTGCATAATGGAAAGTATTGGGATTACAAATATGTAGTTGATTGGATTATTATGTATATTTTATGCATGTTCAGAGTTTTCTGGTTCAGTGAAATAGCTACTGGAACAGACAAAACTGCTATATTTGCTCACATCCTCCCTCTGGCCCTTGTGTATTAATGAATTTAAATCAAAGCCCACCATCTACAGCCATATCTCACACAGACCATTCCATGGTTTGCTATGACTCTTTCATGTGGTTTAGTTCAAGTTGCTGATGACAAACACATACACACGACAATCTTGCCGTAGAATAACATCGGGCAGTGATCCTTGTTTTTTCAAGATTTTAGAGGGATGTAGCTCATGGAGCCTAATGTGTACAAGTAAGGGTGGACAGGGAGGGGGCTAGAATGTGAAAGGGCCCCTGAGTGATATATGCATTAGATACTCAGTTTGAGTGTGCCAAATTTTGGGAGTTGAATGGAAACTTCCCAAGTTCAAATTGAATGTAGGAATGTAGCTTTTTTTTATTTTTTACCTAAGTTTTGAGAGAATGAGTGGACAATATTGGGGAAGGGAACTGGTGTATCTAAGTTACTTTATAAAACTGAAATTTTACTTGACCAAAGGGGATAAAGTTTGAGCATAACCCGAAAAAAACAGTCAGTTGAACATCAAAATTCTCACCCTGATTGAAGTTATTTTAGGGTAGCAAGGTTTATTAGTGTTTCTCTTAGTGCTGTAGATTATTTTTAAGACTTCATGTACCAAGACCAGTTGGCCATAACCAAATCTATGAATAAGAAGCTAAATGAGATGAAAGAGATAACAAGCAAAAGTTATTGAGAGGTATGGAAAATTGTAAAGGAGCAAGACTAGCAAGTAATACAATTAGAGGAGTAGTAGAGGAAACTTGGAAATACTCCAAGGATCATGAGGGATATAATATGATGAGAGAGGAACTTAGGATTCTTAGAAGTACAGTCTCTGAGTGAGAACAAAAATCTATGTAGGAGATTCAGAAGATAAAAGTTGGGGAAAGAAGATGGTCATATAAAAGTAAAAATTTCATAAAGAATGTATTGGGCAGGGACTTGCTGATGGCATTTGTTTGTTTAGAGAAAGGGATGGTGGTGGGCTGGGACATCTAGAAAGCATTTTTGGCAGGTGGTTAACAGATAAAGAGCATGAAGAGGAACATAAACCCAAGGTCATACAAACAGAGGTAATTGTGATGCTGTCAAAAGAATAACACATACACACTCTTAGAGAAGCAGCAATTATGGAAGTTTATGAGTTAGTAGATCAAGGTATAGAAAAGTAGAGAGCATACAGGACCAGTCCTTGCTAGCTAGATTAGAGATTTTAAAAGACACACAAATGTTGAGAGCTCAACACTGATTTATTTAGGTGAAAAAATAGGCTCTTAACCTGTTGCCATTGTCCTATATTAGAGGAATGACTAAGGAGACAAACTGACTGCTTGTAAATATCGAAAGAGCTTTCAAGTAAATGAGTAAGGAAACTTTGAGCAAGCTGTTCATATCCTTCACAAAACCAAAACTAGAGTATGCTTTTCAAGTTTGGTCACCACACATAAAGAAGCACGATGGGCAAACGGAGAAAGTCCAGATGGAGGCAACAAAGATGGAACTAGAATTACGTGCTGATTTATAGAGTGCGCTAGGCTTTAAATTTACCAACCTTGGAAGAGAGAAGAGTGAGGTGTGACTTCATCTCTTGAAAGTTTTGAAAATGGGTTGATGATATGAACAGTTCAGGTGTAGCGATAGAGCAGCCATAGGGTATTGAATGTATTTAAGAAGCTTGTTAAGTAGGATGTAAAGGAGTACATTTTTGATGTAGGTGGTGAGTGAATGGAATAGAATGACTGGGACATGGATGATGTGGATGGCATACATGAATTTAAGAATATATATGATAGAACATTTAAAAGATAGGGCCCCACAAGTGTAAAACCCACACCCTGTACAGTACAAATTTGTAATTACACAACATTCATAAATTCAAGAAACTGAAGGATGATAGAGAATATTCAAGATCAATTATGGCCACATTTTGCTCTGTTGTCGTCTGTCTGTGAAGTACCTAACCAGGAGAAGAAACTTAGAAACAAGGCAGAATTCCATGGTAGTTATTCATCAACCAGAATAGATTTAGGGAAGAGGAGAAACACAAAGAATATAGTGAAATAGCAAAAATGGGGGATGACAAAGGGAGCAGGAGGGTAGAACAACCTTACCAGCTTTGCAAACATATTGGGAATGTTAGGTGATGGAAATGTCAGAGTGAAAGTAATGTATTCAGATGTAGAAAGATTATTAGTAAAGGGTAAAGTAGAACTTAGGTCATATCAGGCAAAATGTACCTGATGATGATGATGTGCACACAAAGCTTACTAAAGGTAAAATCTCATCTGTTCTGCCCAGAAGGGTACATGATATTCAGAAGGGATGGAGAAGGCAAAGTTGAAAAGGTTGGCCTTCCTGATAAAAGACCTCATTATGTTAAAAGAAGTGAGTGAAATATGGCCCATTCAGACTACATAATAGGAAGAGTAAATGTAGGAAAGAAATTCATAGTAGTATGACATTATATAACCCTTGAAAGAATCACAATGATCCATAATAGATATACAGTGATAATGAATGAACTTTCAGAGTGGTATATAGAAATGGTAAAATATACACTTCTCATTGATGGTAAAGTACTAATGTTGTGGGATTTCAGTTATACAGGGATGAATGGAGGAGTGGTGAAGGAAGTCATTGAGACAAAAAAAATTAAAGCATGTATAGGAAAATTTTCTTTACCAGCTTATCAATGAAGATACTAGGATGATGGGACTGATATGCCATTGTTACTGGACTTTACTTAACTTGTACCATCCTTTTGCAGAGACTACAATATCTATCAAAATCATGTCAGTAGAGAATGCTGAAAGGATGCAAAGAGACACAGATATTTTCTTCCAATCAGCCTTTGAGGACAATATGCTTTTCAGTGGTATCATTTAGTAAAGAGAAAGTCAAGAAATCAAAAACAACAGAGTACAGGATGGACACATACATTGTCATAAGCCAGTTAAATAATTTGAAAGATCCTTGGGTAATAATGTTTAGTGATTTAACTTTCAGCACACAACAAAATAAGTTACCTCCTTCATAAGGATGTTACATACCTAGAAGTACCTATGAGATTTTATCGTAGTGGCAGGGCTAGCATGTTGCATTCATGTTTTCTGTATGATGACAAATGGATGTTTCTTTGGACTGCTTTGCTTCAACTCCTCACTCTTTTTGCTGGTATTATACTGCTCTGGCACTTTCTTCAGTCATGATTGAATGTTGTTGTAGTCACTTCTTGTAAGTGTATGGGATCACTTATGATTTTTTTTTCATACATATTCGCCATTTCCCGCATTAGCGAGGTAGCGTCAAGAACAGAGGACTGAGTCTCAGAGGGAACATCCTCACTTGGCCCCCATCTCTGTTCCTTCTTTTGGAAAAAGTTAAATGGGAGGGGAGGATTTCCAACCCGCCACTCCCTCCCCTTTTAGTCGCCTTCTACGACATGCAGGGAATATGTGGGAAGTATTCTTTCTCCCCTATCCCCAGGGGATAGATGATATTAGATGATAATTTGTACTTCCTTGAATGTATCATTGACTAATGCATTTTTGGTGTTTTTAGGATTTACTCTTGACATAATGATTCTATATCATCCTCGTCTCTTTACATGTAGGTTATGAACATAATTTTTTTTTATTCCCAACGTTACTTGTTAGGCACTTATTCATGTATTATCACATATGTTACCCCCACATTCATTAGAGACTAAACCTTTAGTTCTTTTCATCATTCATGGTAATTT
>JAUTXX010529258.1:0-11078 GCA_032273605.1 Panulirus laevicauda | reverse complement strand
AGTGCGGTATGGATATAAGGCATGGGCCTGAGGTAAAGGTGTAAAGAACAGGGTGGAAGTGTTGTAAATGAAATGTTTAAGGACAGTGTGAGGTGGTTTAATCTAATAATAAATGATAGGGTAAGAGAGAGATGTGATAATAAGAGGGGTATGTATGAGAGAGCTGAAGAGGGTTTGCTGAGCGGGTGTGGACATATGAAGAGCATGAGTGAGGGAGACTGACAAGGCATCCACAACAGAAGTGAATGGAACAAGGGATAGGGGGAAATGAAGGAGGTGGATGGATGGAATGTAAGATTATTTGAAGGTTTTTGGCTGAATATGCAGGAGGATGTGAAGTGTGCAAGATACAGAGCAAATTGAAGCAATGTGGCATCCTGTACACACCATTACGTACTCTCAGTGGGCAGAACTTGGACATATAAAGTTGGGGAAACCATGGAAAGATCTTTGGGTTCTGGTTTTGGACAGGGTTCTAAGGCTTCAGTGCACTGTATGCGACAGCTAGAATGTGTATGTGGGCAAATGAGGCCATTTCCTTTGCTGATGCAGAATATGGTTAACATGTAAAAAAAAAGATACCTGAATATATCAAATTTTTCTTTCATAACTCATATTATTTCAGATTCAGCTAGTAGAAGTCTTTCACTCCGTCTGGATCGGTTTTGGCAGGCAGCTCAGGAGTATGATGCCCACATTCTTCATAATCCTGCATTGGGTGATGAACAGCCTTACCTTCCCTATGTTGGCAATGGTCTTCTCGCCATTACTATGGATCAAGAAAGCCCAATTTACATTAGAAATGGGAGGACACTTTCATTACCTATCAATTATCGTCCAATTACTGTGGTCTCTCTTGATGGTAAGTTTTTGATTCCTTTGAATAAACCAGTGTCAAATGAAGTGTTTTCTTCCACCTTTTGCTGAATTCCAAATATTTGTTCATGGGATAACTTGGTTTAATTTTCCACTCAAACATTTCTTCTCACTCTGAAATGTATTATATTTTCTCTTTGGGTCTCTTGCCTCATGAGCTAATGAGAATCTCCATGTATCTAGGAAGTTGGCAGCCTCCAGCACCCCCCACCTCTCTGGTAAGATCTATGCCTCTCACCTCTGTGAACCACTTAAGTAGTGGTTACAGCACCAGCTTGTTCTGAAATACCTGTCCAATTAACTACCTCTGCAGTAAATACAAAGACAGCTGATAAAGCTGTTGCCAGGTAAAGATATGTGAGAATAATAAACATGTCATAGGTATGCATTAAAAAGATGAATAGCTGAAGATTAGGATTAAGATTAAAAGTACCTTCACTGTTTTACCTGCACAAGATAAACCTTTTGAAAAACTTCAAGATGTCACTGGAGTGAGGCATGGTACTAGGGGAATGGAAGAGGGCAAATGTCGTACCTATCAATAAGAAAGCAGACTGGGAAACAAGCTGTAAACTGCAGACCAGTCTCTGTTGAGTGTGGTCTATAAGATTCTGGAAGAGATAATTAGAAAGTAAATGGATGACTTTTCTACAGAGGAAAAATTGCCTAAGTGAGAGAAAGCACGGTTTTAGGGAAAGGAAACCATATGCAACACAATTCTTTGATTTCTATGAGAAAGTGAGCTCAATCTTAGACAAAAGAGTTGGTTAGGTGGATTGTTTGTATATGGACTTCCAGAAAGCATTTGACACTACCATATGGGAGATTGATGAGGATGCTGGATTGCTAAGCAGGAATAAGGGGGAAGCTCCTTTGATTAATGGATTATCTTTATAAAAGAGAACGAAGGATGCATGTCAGTGGAGCCTTCTCTAAATGAGTAAAGGTGACCAGAAAGGAAGTGGCTCAGGGTTCTGTTTGGAACAATTGCTCTTCTTGATGTGTGTAGATAACTTGCCTGAAGGTATGGACACCTACCTGAATATGTTTGCAGGTGATGCAAAGGTTGTTAGGAAGTGAAAATAGAGGAGGATTGCATCATATTACAATTGGGTACCTAGATAGACGTCAAATTTGGTCTGATGCATGGTTAATGAAATTCAGTCGAAACAAATACGAAGTAATGAGGATGGAAGAAAGTGAAAGAAGGCTTCAGGATGATAATTATCTCACAGGAAATGAGTTTCTGGAATGTGTGTGAGAAGGACTTGGAGAGTCAGCATCATCCCTAACTTGTCAACAGTCCCACATTATGGGAATAGTTAAGGAGACAAAGAGTCAGCTGTCAGTTGGAAATATTAGAGTAGCTTTCAAGTATATGGAAAAGAAATATTTAGCAAGCTGTTCATACCCTGCTTAAGGTCAAAACTAGAATGTGGAAAATAGTCAAGAGTCATGTACAAGAAGAGCTAGGTGTCTTAGGAGAATCCAGTACAGAAGCTGCCTAGGGAATCATCTTTATTGACAGCTGAGTCAATTGGGCCATATGCAGATTGACTTAATCTTTGTTAAAGATGTTGAATCTAGTTAAAAACAGGAAAGTGAACACAGTGTTGATGGTTGTATTGTGTATGATGGGAAAAGATATTTTGTATAGCTTTAGGGCTTTAGTTTTAATGACACTGAAGGGAAGACTAGCAGTCCTACCATAGGTGCAAGATGGTTTTGGATACTTCAGCAGGCATAATTCAGGTTAATATCACACTTGGGCTTAATCTTTGCAATCTTTGGACCCAGCATGAAAAGCACCCCTGCCACAAAAGCATTCTTTGCAGGAGAGACCTACCACTTTATCATAGTGACACTGATCCTTGTGGTCACTCCAGTCGTGGCCCACTTAACTGGTGTTGAAATCAAGAGAATATGAAAATTATTATGGTTCCCACAGGAAATATCCAGAAAGAGGAAATTTGCCAGTATGGCGAGAGGAAAAGATACTCATATGCTACCAACATCAGTAAAAGAAAGGAAAATGGGAAATGGCTTTGTTTAAAGGATTTTATGGAATATTAGAGAATGCAGCCGCCCACTGCCTGCAACAGTAGCATAATTGTGACCTTTTTTTTTCAATGCCTGCTCTCTGTCACCTGCCTTAGCAAAGGAGCATCAGAAACCAATGACAGATTTCAAGGAGTCATTTTTTCCTTCCATGGTGCTCTTTCCAGTTTGCATATAAGTGGGATCATTGCATTGTATAAGTTAATCTTTTGGTGCTTACTTTGATTCATCTCTTTATATGATGGCTTTATTCTACTACAAGTAGGGATGGAAAAAGACAAATTTCATCAGAATCACGATATGACAGAAATTTGTATTGCTAGCCTTCAGGTTTACAGGGAAATCTCTACATAAATTGCTTCTTTATGTAACTGTTTGCAGATCACCTTGTCTCTCTCTTTCATGAATACTGTATTAGTATTGTTTACCTTTTATAATTCATCATATCATTCAACATATTGTCTGTTCTGCTCTGTTTTTAACTCTGACTCTTCTTTTGTATGAACAATGGCCTATTCAGAACCCTCTCCGGATGTTTGGTCCCCATCCATCATTTTGTTACATATCAAGTCAGTGCCTTTCTCACCAACTTACTTTTTTTATTTATATGATAAAGAGCCCAATGTCAGTTGAGTTATAGAGTATAACTTAGCACTTTATTTCATTAGTACTTTGTCCTTTATTCAAAGAAGAATGATACTTGCTGAACCTTTTACAAACACTGTGGGTATCAACCATTCAGCATCTTCACTGTCAGATTTGCAGTGCTCAGAATGTTTTTTTTCAGTTTTTCTTTTGGCTTGGCTCTTCCTTTCTCTCGTAATGGCTTTCTACTTATTAAGTTTTGCACAGATAATCTCTTAAGAAGCCTCTTATGTTTACCAACATGAATCCCATTTCTCCATCATAACTCACCGTTTTTTTTTTTTTTTTTTTTTCACATCTCTTTCACACACTCAACTGAAATTTCAGCAAAAGATTTTTTGTTTCCATTCCAGTAAAGCATGCTACATCAGCTCATTCTTTCTCTATCTAATTTCTGTGGTCTCGTCTTTGTTGTTTGTGTGAACTTAACACATACTTTTAGTAATATACACTGATATTCTCTTACAGGTATGATTGTTAAGGAAGCTCTTGTAACAGATTATACAACAGGCCTAGTTCATCGCATTCAGTCATGGGATCAACCGGGTATCGGGCCCTTGGATGTGACGTACCAGACTTATGCACACCGATCAATGCCAGCTCTTCTTTTACAAGATATCAAGGTCAGAGCATAATTGCTGATTTTACTCTAAGTTACAATATATGTTACATGCATGCACTCCTTATGTAAATAAGGATTGCATGCATCTACCGCAGATTTTAACATGAATAAAAGAAAAAATTAGGACTTTTCTTGTTGCTTAAGCTTGAGCATGAGTCTTCTTGTGTGCAGTTAACCTTTACTTAGCTTGTTCCACTCATCCATCAATATTTTTATGGAAATACTGTTTCATGTCTGACTCATATCTTGCTAGGTTTCTTATTGTGTAAGATACATAAGTTGTTCCTTTATGTTTCAAAGAACTGCTGAGTACTTTTTGGTTTGAGAAAGGCAGTAAGGTATGATAAAAGTTAATGAGAAAATTGTTACAGAAGTCCTAACTTCATGTGTTGTGCTTTTTTTTGTTTTTTTTCCACAGGTGATTGAGTTGATAGATTTTAACCAAGTATAACTTGTATTTCATTGTTTGTTCCACAGGTGATTAACCCAACTGATCAAGATGCTATAGTGGATGTAGAGCAGATTGGTCTAGGAGACTGGCCTATGGCTACTACCGAGACAATTAAGTAAGCATCTAATATAGTAAAAGGTTTGAATTTCAGTCATATATCTAAATGTGTATTCATTTTGTTTGCTTTACTATGTACATTATATGAAAAAGAAAATTGTCGAAAGATGAAACAAGAATTGAACACAGTAATTGACAGTTTAACAAGTAAAATTCTTTTTATATGGTGAGATGGCATGAAAATGAACCCCAAATCAAAGCCATTCCATTAATGCTGTGGTTTCAGTGCCTTACACATAACAGCTAGAGACTGAGTGTGAACAAATGTGGCCTCTTTTTTTATCTATTTTCCTGGCGCTGCCTCGCTGAAGCAGGAGGGGTAACGATGTTGCTTCCTATGGGGTAGGGTAGTGCCAGGAATGGATGAAGGCAAGCAAGTATGAATATTTACATGTGTATATATGTATATGTGTATTTATATGTGTATCTGTTGATATGTATAGGTATTTGTATGTGCTTTTATGTATATACATGTGTATATGAGTGGATGGGCTGTTCTTTGTCTGTTTCCTGGCGCTACCTCACTAACGCTGGAAATGGTGATCAAGTATAATAACATATATGCTGTATGGGTTATTTTCTTTATCATTTCATGTCTTCCATAGCAACTATGAGTTGTTCCTATTTAAATGTAAAGCTTCCCACCCTCTTAAAATGACTTAATTAATCTTATTTTCTTTTATTTTTCCTTTCTTCTTGTTACTTGTCTGTGACTGAAGTCTTTTAACATACAAATGGTAAATCATACGATTTTTTTTTCTCTCAGGGGAGAAGCTGTGGAAACCGCTGGTTCTGTTGTGTCTAAACGCTCTGGTGCTGTACGCGTTATCATCCCACCAAATATAAATGATCCACTTAACCTTGATGCATCATCAGACAATGAAGATACTCTTACTGATGCAGTACAAAAGCAGCTTCGTCGTAGAAGAAGGAGTAGGGTGAGTATAACTGAAAAAAAATGTTTCCTGTAACATTATTCATATTTGTAATTGAAATAACAACAGAAAAAAAAGTAGAAAATATTTTTACATATCTTTTAACTGATGAGGTTTGTAGAGAGAACATGAGTATAGTAATGATGTGTAGAGCTTCTGGAAGACCATATGTTGGTTAAGAAGTTATATGGTGGTATACTTGAAGTTTCAAGGAGAAGAAGTAAAAGAATGGATTACATTGTGAAGTGTCACTTGGCTAATGAAATCTGTGTGCATAATGAAAGAGCTAGCTGTACTTGCTTATATCAACATGAATGAACTTAATTCATTGTAGCACACTGTACACTGTGTTTGGTTGAGGATGTATATGATTTGAATGAGGGCCTGAGATCACTTGACCCATCCATTTTAACATATGTATCTTATAAACTGATATAAACCGATGGAGGGAAAAGAAGAATTCTAAAATAGATAGGCAGAAATGGTGTTTTAGCACTACTAAATTTAGCAAGGCGTGAGGCAAAAATGGTGTTTTAGCACTACTAAATTTAGCAAGGTCACCCCTTTCCCATTCTGAGATGCTGCACTGGTCTGCATTAAGAGAAAATAAGTATGAGAAAGAATGATTATTAGAAGGATAAGGTGATGGAAAGTGAGCTGAAGTATGTAAAGTGAAATCATCGGCATGAGAGTGAAAAAGGTTGAAGTAAAAAGATTATTGATTAAGAACAAAAGGTAGTAGGTAGTGGGACAGAGCCCTGACGAACACCAGTTAACAGGATATGAGGGAAAGGCATACCATCTGTAAATACTGCAATGGAATGGCCAGAGTGGAAGCAGAAAGACAAGAGAAGGAGTTTTAAAGGCAAAAACTTGTCACACCTTGTCATATACTTTGGAGAAGTCATGGGCCACCTAGGATCAAACCTGCATAGGTTGGAATTCTGGTTGCAGCATCTGGTGCACAATTCAGCCAGCTGTTCATCTTTCCTTATGAGCTGGTCGATAAAATGGGTCCCTGGCATACTAGAGTGTGTGTGTGTGTGTATCCATACATAGGAGTGAAGACATGGTAATTATATCATTTAGGGATTCTTATTTTTTTAATTCTTGATTATCATATCCCAAAAAATTGTTTTTCGGTAAAGGGAACATTATTTTCTACACCCACAGCTAAGCAGATTTCTTCACAGTTTGGCTAGCAAACTTAATCATGTGATCTGCATCTAGGATTTTTGTTTTTTCCAGGCCTCTTTTACTTCTTTTTGAAACTAGAGACAGGTAGCACCTCATGAGGTAGAAAGAAGACTGTGGATCTTTAGGTGTCACAAGGATGGTGGTTGTGGTGGAGGTAGCAGCCTACCTGCCAACGAGTACCTACAATGAGATATTTTCAGAATGGTAGGGCATGTCTTAATTGTATAGATCTGTTTGACAGGTTTCTTGTTTAATTTCATGGTATGTCTTCTGGTTGTTCTGTGTGACATTATGAAAAGCGTGGCTGTGTTATGAGGGATCCAAGATCAAACTTGCACCAGAATATTTAGTAGAACTATTTTTTCATGTCTAAGGTCAGAAAATATATTTGGTGCTGTAAAACTGATTTTCTGTGATCATCATGCCTTACATATTTGTGAATCGGTATTTAACTAAATTAAGGTTCTTATCATACTTAACCAGT
This sequence comes from Panulirus laevicauda, assembly GCA_032273605.1. NCBI lineage: Eukaryota > Metazoa > Arthropoda > Malacostraca > Decapoda > Palinuridae > Panulirus > Panulirus laevicauda. Next base: position 3,693 of record JAUTXX010529258.1, on the reverse strand, counting down.
TCATTACACAAAGGCAACAGAGTTTTACTATGCTGTATCTGTCATTATTATTCCACTTTTCTGAATTTCCTTGTAACCATTATGTTAGAATATTCTCTGCCCTCCTCTTGCTAATCTCAGAATTATATCTTTTTTGATGTGTTTTGGAGCTGTGAATGTTTCATTATATAAGACTGTATAATCAGTAGCAATGTATTTGTACTAGACCCACAAACTGCAGAAAGATCTCATAATTTAGCATTCATTTCTTGTTGTTCTCAGAAAAGGAAACGTCGATTGTCAGAACCTACTAGCATGCCTAGTGATTCTGCAAGTTTCCAGGCTTTTGGGGCAGAAGCAGACCAGATGGAAACACAAACCTTGGAGGCTGAACAAGTGACAGATACAGAATTACCCAGTGCAGTCTCTCTGGACACTGTTAAGCCCATTATAACCTGTATAGAATTGACTGCTACTCAAGGAGCCACTGATGGAAGGAAGTGAGTAATATGAGCAAAGATAACGTTTTTAAAAATTTTCATTTATCAGTGGGTAACCAAGACATCAGCTAAGATACATGAAGATACAAAAGCTACTGTGAGTCTCTAGATCTTCTTGGCCCAGTGGCTTTACCAAAAGTGACATTTAATGGAGGGAATGCTGATTTTTGCTTTGGGGCACATTGGAGATGAGAAGGCAAATCTGTACCTCATAACCATCCTAGTTATAAATCAGAGCTTATGTGGAGGTAGACTTAATGACCTAATTGCTCACAGTTTGGTTGGGGAACATTCCTTATGTCCATATTTTTTAAGAGAAACTGATAGGCTGAATTTTATTTAGAAATTTTTCATTCTTCAGTTTACTGGAGTGTCCAACGAACACTGGTTTATTCAACCATTTATTTTTACTGAGTAAAATTAACCTTTTTAAAATCCATTAAATTTTAATTTTTGTATATGTTCAGAAACTGGCTCAGAAGCAAGTTAGGTTGTAACTTGTGATATATTTTGTTTGAATTTAAAGATATTTTGAATTATGGCATATAAATGATCTATTTTTAGTAAATTTTTGTCAACATTTTTTACTTCTTCACTTTCTGTGTACATGTATGTGTAATCGTATATGCTGCTGTTGCAGTGCAGCTGATATTTTTATTAAGATATTTTTATTACACTAATGTGATTAATTTATTGCATTCAGAATTTCTATGTTGCAGAGAGTCTGTAGGGCCTGTGACACTTTCTGGAACTAAGGCTTCAACTAGTGGGATGCAGCGTCCAGTATTTAAGAAGCAGCGTAGTAAGTCAGAAAATAAGATAGTGAGTCCAGTCATTCCTCAGCCAGGGGGTGAGCGTAAAAGACACCCCAGCCATTCCAAACATTATGCAGAGAAGCCACACCTTAGTCAACAGAATTTGCAACCTCCAAAGAAGTTTAATCCCAAAAATGAGTTATTTCAGTATGGAAATTACAATAAGTACTATGGTTATAGAAATCCTGATCAGACTCCGGACATACGGCTAGAATATCTGAGGCGGGAGTGGTTTGAAGGAAAGGAAGTATTAGACATTGGTTGTAACATAGGCCATATTACTCTCACAATTGCTAGAGACTACAACCCCAAGAGAGCTGTTGGTATTGATATTGATAAGAAACTAGTCAGTATTGCTGAGAAAAATATCAAACATTACCTTTGCAAAGGTGATATACATGAAGTACACTTCCCAAAGTCAATGCGGCTTTTGTATGGACCACTGAAGCCTCCAGCAAGAGCTGATGGAACTCGAGCTTTTCCCTACAATGTCAAATTTGTTCACGTAAGTGAAAGTTTGCATCTTGTAAATATGTGAAATTCTTTGAATAATATCTTTTGAAGAAAGTTAAGTGGTGAGTGCTCATCCTCCTCGAAAGCTCAGATTAGGGTATCTGAATGTTTGTGGATGAGAAGAAAGGAGAGATAGGTAGTATGTTTGAGGAAAGAAACCTGGATGTTCTGGCTCTGATTGAAATGATGCTCAAGGGTAAATGGAAAGAGTGGTTTGGGAAAGTCTTGGGAGTAAAGTCAGTGTTGGTGAGAGGACAAGAGAGGAGTAGCACTACTCCTGAAGCAGGAGCTGTGGGAGTATGGGATAGAGTGTAAGAAAGTAAATTCTAGATTGTTGTGGTTAAACTAAAAGTGGATGGAGCGAGATGGGTGAATATTGGTGCCTATGCACCTGGCCATGAGGAGAAAGATCATGAGAGGCAAGTGTTTTGGGAGCAGCTGTGGTGTGTGTGTCAGCAGTTTTGATGCATGAGGCCGGGTTTTAGTGATGGGTGATTTAAATGCAAAGGTGAGTTGAGGGTATAATTGTTGTGTTTGGAAATGGTGAAGAGCTTAAGGATTTGTGTGCTGAATAAAGACTGGTGATTGGGAATACCTGGTTTGAAAAGAGAGATATACGTAAGTATACGTATGTGAGTAGGAGAGATGGTCAAAGGGCATTATTGGATTATGTGTTAATTGATAGCTGTGCAGAAGAGAGTTGGATGTTAATGTGCTGAGAGGGGCAGCTGGAGGGATGTCTGATCACTGTTTTGTGGAGGTGAAGGTGAAGATTTGTCGAGGTATTCAAAAATGAAGAAAGAATGTTAGGGAGAAGAGAATGAGTAGTGAGAGTAAGTGAGCTTGGAAAGGAGACTTGTGTAAGGAAGTACCTGGAGAGATTGAGTGTAGAATGGCAAAAGCTGAGAGCAGATGATGTGAGGGGAATGGGTGAGGAATGGGATGTATTTAGGGAAGCAGTGATGGCCTGTGCAAAAGATGCATGTGGCATGAGAAAGGTGGGAGGTGGGCAGATAAGAAAGGGTAGTGAGTGGTGGAATGAGGAATTCAAGTTGTTAGTGAAAGAGAAAAGAGAGGCATTTGGATGATACTTGCAAGTAAGTTGTGCAAATGACTGGGAGAGGTATGAAAGAAATCAGCAGGAGGTCAAGAGAAAGGTGCAAGGGTTGAAAATGAGAGTTGGGGAGAGAGAGTATCATTAAACTTTAGGGAGAATAAAAAGATGTTTTGGAAGGAGGTAAATAACGTGCGCAAGACAAGAGAAGACAATGGGAACATTGGTGAAGGGGGCAGGTGGGGAAGTAATAACAGGCAGTGATGAAGTGAGAAGATTTAGTGAGTATTTTCAAGGTTTGTTGAATGTGTTTGATGATAGAGTGGCAGATAGGGTGCTTTGGTCGGGGTGGTGTGAGAAGTGAGAGGGGTGAGGGAGAATGGTTTGGTTAAGAGAGAAGAGGTAGTGAAACCTTTGTGGAAGATAAAGTCTGGCAAGGCAGCTGGTTTGGATGGTATTGCAGGAGAATTTATTAAAAAAGGGGTGACTGTGTTGTTGATTGGTTGGTAAGGATATTCAATGTATGTATGGGTCATGGTGAAGTGCCTGATCATTGGTGGAATGCATGCATAGTGCCATTTTACAGAGGCAAAGGGGATAAAGGTGAGTGTTCAAACTACAGAGGCATAAGTTTGCCGAGTATTCTTGGGAAATTGTATGGGAGGGTATTGATTGAGAGGGTGAAGGCATGTGCAGAGCATCAGACTGTGGAGGAGCAGTGTAGTTTCAGAAGTGGTAGAGAATGTGTGGATCAGGTGTTTGCTTTGAATAATGTATGAGGAATACTTAGAAAGACAGGTGAATTTGTATGTAACATTTATGGATTTGGAGC
>JAUTXX010529215.1:0-11079 GCA_032273605.1 Panulirus laevicauda | reverse complement strand
GAGACAGCAATAAAGTATAATGAATGAATATTAAAAAAATATATCTATTATATTCACCCTTGTTCTTCTTCCTATAAGCTCTTAGAGTCCAAGGCTGTTGTATTTCCAGTATCAGGGAAATGTAAACTCCTTTGGATAATGAAGTTCTTTTACAAGATTGTACTTAAAGTGATACAGCCTTGTCACAGGTTACTTTTCACTTGCAGTTTAACCTCATGCAGGCAGAGCATGGTAATACCTATAGATATATAGTTTTTTCATATCATACTCACCGTTTCCTGCGTTAAGAAGGTTGCACCAGGAACAGACAAAGAAGGGCCACATTCACTCTTTCATTCTCTGTCATTTAATGCAGAGAAACCACAGCCCACTTTCCCAGATTAGGTTCTGCATGGTTTTCCCCTGCTGCTTTACATACCCTGGTTCAGTTCACTGACAGCATGCTGCCCATTTCCCTTTTTCCTTTCCATGCTTTTCATGTTCCTGCATGTTTAAGTCCCAAACACTTGAATCTTTTAGACTCCATCCTTCCATCTATATATACTATATATTTAATAACTCATGCAAAGCATCACTATTGACCCTGTTGTATGCTTTCTTCAGACCCATAAATGTCACAAACAAATCCTCATTTTCTCCAGTATTTCTCACAATTTTCACAAAGACCTGATCCACACATCCTTCACCACTTCTGAAACCACATTGTTCCACAATCTGATGTTCAGTGCATGCCACCACTTTGTCAGCAATCTTCAATACAACTTATCAGGTACACCACAACAAACTTCTGCCTTTGTAAGTTGAACACTCATGTTTGACCCCCCTTGCTTATGTACAATGGGACTGGACATGAATTTTGCCAATCCTCAGGTGGCTCACCATAATCTATATACAATGAAAATCCTAAATGACCAATCAACAACAGTTGCCTCCATTCTCAAGAAATTCAGCTGCAGTATCATCCACTCAGCTGCCTTTCATATTTCATATAATGCAAGAATTTCACCACTACTACTCTCTTCACCAAACCATTTGCCATGACTTCTTCACTTTGCATACCCAACTAAACATTCTACATCTACCACCATATCCCACTCCAAAGGATTTCATATTTCTGTGCTTATCTGGAAATAGATCCTGAGTAACACCAGGATTCAAACGGAAACTGGTCCTTGGGTGCATTACACATGACAGGTAGAGAATGTATGTGAGTGGATGTGGCCTTTCCTCATATGTTTTCGGGCACTACTTTCCTGTCATGGGATGGCAGTGCTGTTCCCTGTGGGGTGGGATGGCTCCAGGAATGGATAAAGGCGAGCAAGTATGAATATGTACATGTGTGTATATCTGTACTTTTTTTCATACACATTTGCCATTTCTTGCATTAGCTGAAAAAGAAAAAACGCACGGAAAAGGTAACACAGGATCCTAAGTGCTTTCGTGCATTAACACATTTTCAAGGATAGTTACACAATTCTGTAACTGTCCTCTGAAGATGTGTTAATACTCAAAAGTGCGTAGGATCTTGATTCCTTTACCATGTGGTTTTTTTCAGCATTTATGAATCACGTCTTGTATTTGTGCATACAAATATGTACATGTACTACATGTATGTGCGTATATACGTGTATGAGAGTGGATGAGTCTATCATGTCTGTTTCCTGGTGCTACCTCACTAACAAAGGAAACTACAATCAAGTATAATATGATAATGAAATTTATACATTGGTGGTATTACTGAACTCCACCTGCATGACTGTGTAAGGTTTAGAGTGCAAGTGTAAAGAAAATGTGACATTTAGCAAGGCACTATCGTTCATTGTAAGTATAGTTTTGTCAAAGAACTTTTTGGTCCAAAGGAGAATTTATCATTTCCCTACTGCTGGATGAAGTGCAGCCTTGGAGCTGTAGGAGTTCCTGGAAAGAGGTGCTGGGTAATGAAGCAGGACCCTTTCTTAAAAAGGGGTCATAGGGCAATTATAAATAAATTAGTAATTCATCCCAATGATTGACTCTTTTTTAATTCATTGAAACAGGTTATGTAAGAAACAGATTACTTAATGAAATGATTGAGGCACTTATAGAATACCTCCATGCTTTAATTTTTGGGTACTTCCCTCTCCTTTACAGTTAATCGGCATAATTAATATGAATTGAATAAAAACTAGATATTTGTATTGACTCTTGTAGCTGTGTGTAAAGACTATTTTGTAAATTAAAATTTAGCATCACATTTATATCCTGAAAAAAATTAATATATCTCATGCTTTGTTTTACACTAGAACCTTAATGCAAGGACTTTATATATAATGTAGTATTCAGTGTACCTAAGTACTGCAGTGTAAGTAACCTGCATTATTCTTGTCTGCCTCCTGTGTTCATGAACCCCTTCAGATAAACATGTAGCTGATGATGTATTGGAAAAAATTTATAGAAGTAAGTTGAGATACATGATAAGCAGACTGTATGTTGTGAATGTTCTCAAAGTGTTCTATATTAATGTTGCAAGACTAAGCACTGTGAAATGGTGCTGCCAAATCTGTACTCTGTACCTGAGCTGAGAGATTGCACTATTTCTGGAGGCTGTGGCCCTGAGGTTGAGAAAGACTAGACTGCAGTACCATGGGGACCGTTGTTGGATCAGTGTGGTGTTGGTAAAGTCTGGTCACAGTAAGATTTTACCCAGTGCTGCTATGCAGTTATGTGATAGTTCATGATGGTGATGCTGTATTTCAGAAACTGATATCTAATTTGATCATGTGCAGGTGTTTTAACAGAACTTGGTGATGGTGTCGGGTTATGTTTCTTTTGTGGTCTGAAATCATAGGTAGAAATTTAAAGATGAAAAAGCATCTAAAATGTTTTGGATGCATCCCTCATTAGTTTAATGTAAAAATTTTCAATAATATTTTCATGTGTATGGTTGGTTTCAATTATTCACACCATGTATATGTCTTCAAATTTTTCAGCATTTGTCAGACTGGCTGTGTACACAAGCCTTGAATTCAAACAATTGGTTCTTTGTTACAAGACAGTATTCATAAAATTGTAGATTTGTCAGTCATGACTATATTACAATTAAAATGTATAAAGGCAATATTCATTTTACTTAACAACCAGGTGCTACTCTGCACAATTCTATTTGCAGTTAAAAGCATAACCAAATCTGTTGTGTTTAAGTGAAATACTGGCTTTGATGACAAAATCAATTTGAGTGAAACCATTATAAAGGTTTACAAGATTTCACTTAATTGTAATTGATCCTTTGTTGGATAAGGAGAGGAAGTTCTATACCTGTAGGATCCTACATCTGTATCTCTACCATCCAATATCTTCATACAAATCTGTATACAGCCAGCATTCACAATTTCATCAATTTGTTAATTCCAGTCATTCACCACCAAGATATTAAAGTAATACATATTCCTAATAAAGCTATTGCATAACATGCGACCATAGGTCACACTGTTGTGGCAACCTGTGAAGAACTGTTCACTGCCAACATCACCCTGAAACTTGAAGGTCATCCCAAAATCTGCATCTTCATGGTGGGCACATTTTTTATCCCGAACCCTCACTGTAGCTCGGCTCTAATATATTAATCTATGCACCAATTTGTTAACTTCCTCTGGAGTATCAGAAAATGATTGTGCTTCTTTAACCCTTTACATCCACAAGAAAATGTTTTCCATACCCTAAAAATTTGAGAATTTTAAGGGCAATGGAAAGTGTTTTTTTCATGAAATATTGTTATGTTAATAGAAGGCAAGACAAATGTAGGAATAACTTTGGCTTGTACCCAAGTGTGTAATTATGAAACTAAGTATCACTTAATCACCTAGCTCATTGTTACAAAGCCATGTTTGACATTGCCAGATGTATGCTTGCCACAAAGTAAACATTACTATTTAGCTATTTTGTCCCATATATGAAATTTGTTGCTATCTTGCTTTCTTTACTTTCATACTGCACACAAGTGTTTTTGTATTGTGATTCAGGATAATTTATCTTGTTCATAGAAATGATTGTCATACTCGTACGAAATACTGAGACGTGTGGGTGGTATCATCTGAAAATGGTTTCAAGGGTTTTTCAGCCTAATAGCCAGCTTAGGTAAGCAATTCCCTACGTCTTCTCTGTTTTGCCTTATTATGCTTCTCAGTTTTAACATATTTTGAGAATAGAAAAATAATAGGTATTAAATGTTATTCATTACTACAGCAATAGCACATGACAAATGATGAATAAAAGTCAATGCGATTATTAAAAGAAAAAATTTCATCATATAATGCATACCCTTCTCATTACATCCTTCCTATCATCCAATCTCTCCTAACCCATCACTGAGACACACATGCACAGTATAATGCACATCACCATCACCTTACTAATCACTACCCAACTGACATGGCTTCTGAATAAAAGTACTGTACTGGCCCAAGTAACATAACAAAAGCAATACATAGCATTGATATTATTCAATAGGTTCCTGAGTGATTCATACACTTAGAAAAATGCTGTAACAAATACAGACAGTGCAATAATGTACAGTTAAGAAGGTTTCCGGTTCAAGGAGGCATGTGGTCGGTTGTTTCATGGTCAAAAACATACATTACAGTGAATGATATGTTGTTAAATCAAATTTTTTATGATGGCTCTCTTCAGATGATCTTATTTGATGCATGAACTAATGGACATCATTTATTCCGAGGATGCCACTCAAATTGTAGTCTTAAACGACTCGCTTCCACAGCATACTCCTTTGGTACAATCAGAGATAACTAGACTAAACAAATTCAAAGGGGGCTGGAAGATTAAACAAACATTAACAAATTTAGTATAATAGTGCCAGGAAGAATAAAACCGAACATATTCACAGAAGATAAAAACGATGCATAAGAAGAGCTGAAGAATCTTGAGGACACTCAAATCAAAGGGTATGATTACTGATCATATTGACTGATCGTATCTATATAGATCCTGGCACCTTTCAGTGAATAAAAATTATACAAAGTCGAGGCCTTGATAATACCTATCCTAATTTACTTGCCTTTACCAATGTTCCTTGCTTCCAAATGATGCATGTTGAAGTTACAGAAGATGCAAAATATGGATCTATGATTCATCACATAAAAATACGTTTATATAGGAAGCAAAGGGCAACAGATCAAACAATTGTAGATTTAACCAGTCTTCATACCAAAGAAAAGCAGTCCAAAAGTATGGTTGAGACTTAATCTATGGTATAAACTATAGACATTCAAGATTTTGACAACTACAAACGTGGAACACCCTTGGTTTCCTTGAAACCTCAAAGCACTCGGGGAGGCTCTAGTATTCTACTGATGTGCACAACAAACAGCATTTAGCCTAGCTTGGAAAATCTCCCTCTAGAACCAAAGATAGATTAACCCATGCAATCTCATTATAGTCGTGATTCTAAAAATTCTGTGATTTATTGTGAAAGGATCATTTATTAAAATATGGGTCCCAGTCCCTTATTTGGCTTCATTGCAACATACTGTGGCCAAAAATCTCATCTTCCAGTGGCTACTTTAATGTTTGATTGCTCATAAAATCTTTAATTTGACCAGTTTTGTTTGGTCTCCGACTCCATCCTGTTCAAACCTATCTGGCATCAGCTGCAGAAGACTCCTCCCCCTAGCATTCTGTGTCACAAGCTGAGTGCCACATAAGACACACACACGTGGCAGATCACCAATTGCTGTTATATCCTTCACATACGGTGAATGTGTATCTGGAAGACTACATATGTCGTCAGGTTTATGAATTGTAACCTCTATGCTTTACCCATGACTTTATTGATGGTGATACCATATTTTCATTTACCAATACATGAATGAACACAGGTTCTGAATGTTGCTCTTTATGAAATGTTGAATTAAAGCTTATTTCTATATTATATCTTTTTAGGATTACATTTTTATACATTCTTCATACTATTTTTTTTTTTTTTTTTGACAGGATAAGGAAATGGATCAACAAATGTTTTATGAACAAAGGATCAGTTTTAGAGGGATGCTGTACACTTTGCTGAAGATCTGTGTGTTGATATTGTCATTACTGGCTCACCAGCTGGTTCTGATGGCAGTGATATTGAACAGCAAGATGACAATAACCTCAAAGGTGAAACGACGATTCCAGGAGAGATTGCGAGTCAAGCTGATGTATTCTATGAGAACCTCATGAAAATACCTGTACCGATAGAGAGAAGAAGGTCTACCAAAATGGAAATGCAGTCATATTGCTCCTCAGCCAGATCTGATCCAAGACAAACAAAAATTGCAAAACAGATCCTACTGAAAAAATACCTTGACCTTGCTGGTGTGTCTCATTTATCTTGTTTTTGAAAAAGTGTTTCAAAACATACTCGGTCATCTTGTCTGTGAGATAAATAAGTATGCTGAGACAGACTGTAACATCCCAAGCTTTCAGATATCATGTGAAGAAATGTACAACTTTCTTAGTTTATTACTACTTTCTGGGTACAATCTTCGTACAAGTGAGAGATTATTGGAGTAAATCACCTGATCTAACCTGTTGGGCTATTGCAGAAACTATGAGCCACAATTATTTCTAGCAGATCAAACATGTACTCCATGTAGCTGATAATCAGTCAATTGGTTCAGAGAAAATGGCAAAGATCAGTCCTCTCTGTGACATTCTAAACCAATCTTTCCTGATGTTTGGTGTACTTCATGAACACCTTAGCATTGATGAGTCTATGGCTCTATATTTTGGAAGTCATTCCTGTAAGTAGTTCCAAAAGAGGAAAGCCAATCAGGTTTGGCTTCAAATGCTGGGTAATTGCTAGCTCTAGTGGAATGCCTTACAGGGTTACCATATTTGAAGGAAAAGATGGAAAGCACAGCAAAGAGACTCCTCTTTGGTACAATCCCACCACTTGCCACATTTTCTTTGGTAACTTATTCACAACCTGTGATCTAATTCCAGATCTGAAATCTCTTGGATAAAGAGTAACCTTACACAAGTAAAAAGGTGGGAGAAAAAGAAAGGATATCCCAGCCATATGTTGCACATTACAACAGTGGAATGGGTGAAGCAGATATCATGGACAGAGCACTGGCAGATTACAGGCCAGCATTTAAAGGAAAAAAAATGGTACTTGCCTCTGCTTGTAAATGCAGTAAACATTGTAGTAGTTTACAGTTGGAGTTTATCAGCTGTGCACAAATGATCAAATGAAGCAAAAAGACTCCAACAAGAGCAGAATCATCACCTGCTGGTCCCTCTTATATTGTCCCTGTTGAAGTCAGGACAGACAACCAAAACCACTACCCACAGAGTTGTCCTGTAAGATGCAGCATTATGTGCAAGAAGAATTGTAGGACTCAATGAGGCAAATGTAATAAGTCAATACACTTGAACGACTGCTTTCAAAAATATTATAAGTAATTTTTTGATGCCCTAACAATATCAATTTTCTTTGGATACTTTCAAGTTTTTTGTTCAACTTTTTTTATGAGTAATGTGTTGTATGATTATACATTTGATAGAAATTATTACTAATATAAAAGAAAAATGAAATATTTTGGTTTGTGAAAAAATGAACATGACTATAGTATGGCATTTTTTTTCCATTGTTCTTGATTTGAACAATTCCCTTATGCAAACTAACTGAGAATTTAATGTGATCCCTGAGTCATAACAATGTTGTATATCGAAAAGTAGCAATATATAAAAGTTATGTAGGTTGAAAGGCTGGAAATCGCTTAAGGGTAGAACTCGTCCCCAGTACCACCCAATGACTACATATGTATTCGTGATAATTATGAGGACATAAAGTAATTATTAGGGTAATATATCCCTTAATATTACCAATGACAAAATGTTTCAATAGGAAAGAATTTTGAAATTATGTAGAAAGGTTGGGTTTGGATGGGTTGATACATAAACAACACTGCGGAGTGGTGTTGTGTATGGTATCAAAAACACTTCCAGATAATAACCCATGCGCATCAGAGACTTGCATCAAACACACGTACATTCTTCAGTTTTCTCTTTCATTTAAACTATCCCTTCCCTTGTCCTGCTTATTCTTTCACTCTTCTTAACCACCCTATTAGAAAAAAATTGAAAAAATTACAGGAAAAGCATACTTAGCACCCGTTACATCCCATGTTTTTATAACTTTTGTCTCACTCTGTAAATGACAAGGTAAATATTTTCTATTATTTTCATGCAATTCACTTTAGCAGGTTTATGACTATTTCATACAATAATTAAATTTGAGTAAAACATTGAAAATAATATACTAACAGAAATATTGCCTGTACAAGAGTACCATTTCAAATGCTTGTATTTAAGTATTTTTCTACATTTCCCTTTAGGTTCATAACTAATTCATGTACTAAAAATTTTGCATATTAAGAAAAAGGATGGTAATGTGGGTGCTGTAGGAAAATTTGAGCTATTCACATTGGTATTGTGAGTTAAGTGATTACATTTCGGTTAAAAAAACGTTCATTTTCTCACTGAATGACATAGTAAACTGTTTTATTTTTACTCTACCTGTATTTTTTCTTTATGGGTCTCTTAGTAGGTTCTTACCTAATGCATGAACTAAAAAATTACCTAGATATTCTGTAGATGATGAACTTTACAGCGCCTTGGCACCATGTCCATCAAACTCTTGAGTATGAAGTTGACAAACCTAAATATGATGGTCGTGACTATATGCCAAAGTCCTTTTTGCAGGTTCCTGATTGCTCTGTCCTGAGGCAAGGGGATAGTGAATAACAGACAAATAGCACCCTGCAACATGACTTTACTCCTGCAACTCCTGCATGCATCTAACATTGCACCAAAAGGTAAAATTATGAAATGTAGCTTTATTGTATCGGTATAATACTACAAAGATTATATTGTACTTTCAGTACATTGTATACAGTACACTACGTGGGGATGGATTTTTTCTAAAATCGTTTACAGCCTGTTCGGATGCATGCTATATTATTTCTACCAATGTTTTTTTTTAGATAAATATTAAATGCAAAAATACTTGTGGCCTTTCCTCAACCTACAGGAAAGTGAGTGGTCATAAGATTCTTGACAGTCCATTGGCCTGGTTGGGTCATTAATGTTTTCATTAAGGGGCTTTTACTTAAACCATGGCTTATGGGCCCCCACGGTAATATCACTTGATCATCATCAATCATCAAGTAATGATCAGTTCTATATTTTCTTTATTTCCTGTACCCCTACAATTGGCAGTGGGAGCTTGGTTTCTAAGTAGACTACTCACGATCTGTAGGCTGTGGAGAGATGGAGGCTTAGATAACAATTATGTTTGCCATAATGTGGGTGGCAACACCAACAGTGATGATGATGGTCACCTTGTGGAGTTTGGTTATGAGTGATAGTGGCAGCAGGGGAGTCAGCACTCCCTCTTACCCAAGTGACAGGACAGAGAGGTCTTGGTGGGGAGTTTGACACTGGGATGGTACTGGCATATACAAATCCATGGTGTTTCTTTAAAGGAAGCACTGGCCATGATATGTTAGGGGCAAGTGTGAGTAAGAATGGGGTGATGGTGGTGTATTAGGGGAGAATAAGGGGAACAGAGATGGAGGGGGGATGGTGAGACAGAAGGCATGGGAGATGAGAAGAGAGTCATGGGTGACAGGAACATAGGACAGGGTATGTGGTGTGAGATGGGAACGACTTATGGCAGTTAGCATTTCAGCATATCGGGTGATGATTGGCTAGAGGCATTTTCATTAAGTCTAGATCTCTGGAAAAATGAACTAGACATTTACAGATGGATAGCAGGACTTGGTAGGGTATAGCTGTGACTACAGCCAGGTAATCTGTGGAACAGGATTGAGGTGCAGATAGTGCCAGGATGATGGGTAAGGAATAACATAATTGCCAACTTCATATTCCTTCAATGTGGGATCAGGACAGGAGAGAGCATGGCAAGTGGTCAGGCATAATTGCTGTCCTGAGCAACCTTAAAAAAATGAACCAGACAGTAAAGAGGTGTTGGTAAAGTTCAGGCATTCATGAGGAATAATGAATGCAGGAAGTATTAGGATACAGGATGGAGGATAGAAAAGCAGCCGCAGGTGGAAATGTAACTTGTGAAGGAGGGGTTGGATGGGACAGGCTTGGAGGTAAGGAGCTTGTGTATGTGTGCGGTGTAAAAATTAGGCTGACCTCAGTGTGGCTAAACCACCATGCCTCACTCATGCATCAAAAGGTTACTTATTAAGGATATTTATGTAAAATTGTTTAGTTAGTATTGAATAAAACTTTACATATTAAGTAGTATGATAGTGACAATGTGACGACAAAAACATATAGAAGATGGAAAAGTGAAAAATGTCAATGTGGGATAATTATTCTCTCGTTAATACAACAAATGGCATCCTCTGTTATGCAGAACAGTGAGTATCCAAACACCTTAGAGATGGTTTGCCCAACCTTTGGGGCTTAACATCAACATCTATCAGGAATCCCGGTAAGCCAAACCTCATTCTGTTACACAGGATATCTTTATAAAAAGTGCAAGACTTATACCCCTGTAAGAGTAATGAGCCAATAACATATCTACAAGAGACACACAATTTTAATTCCAACAGGACACCAGTTAGGGTTGTGCCATGCGACAGTATGGGCCTAAGGAGAATCTTAGCAGTGTGTGGATTGAAACAGTCACCTGTACCAAAGATGTATGCTGGGCACACCATGCTGAATCTGAACAGTGCATGTACAGGCTGACTTGACTTCGGGAATGTTGGTCATCATTTGGGAAGGAATGCTGCAGGCCTGGATTCATGTGCACATATGGATCAACCTCACCAGAAGGACATGTGTAACCATTTAATGCTTCCTTAAGTGAACTTTACTTTCAGAAACTAAGCAGAGCTGCTAGTCAGGATTATGCTAAGTGGCAGGAATTAGTGTAATGCTTGTTTTGAAGTTTTTAAGTGCATTAACTAAATTTCCCTTGCACTTTTGAATTTGGTATTTTAGTTACTAGGAGCAGGTGTGTTGGGATGAATGCCATATTATTTCTACAACTGCTTTTAAGAT